>RJWM01019276.1:0-39346 GCA_004363535.1 Dasyprocta punctata
CAAGATCTCTAACAATGGTGCTGGGAACAACAATATTCATAAGTAGAAGATCAAAAGTATACCTTTATAATATGCTTGTACAAAAATAAATTCAAAATCAACCAAATCACAAGCCATGACACTCTGAAACTGCAAAAGAAAACATATAGGAATGCTTCAAAATAATAACTTCCTGAATAGGATTCCAATTCTCCAGAAATAATGGAATATACAAGTGGGACAGCATGAAATTAAAAAGCTACACAGCAAAGGAAACAACAGAGTGAATGATAGGTTTCAAAGTGGGAGAAAACTTTGCCAACTACTTCTCTCACAGAGGATTAAAGTGCAAACTATGTTGAAGAACTCAAAAAACCTTAACACCGAAATAAGTCATCCAGGCAGCACATGGAAGAATGAACTAAATGGACACTTCTCAAAGGTAGGTAAATAACCAACAATCATGTGAAAGTCTGTTCCACATTTTTAGAAAATGCAAATCAAAATTACATTGAGATTCCAGCCCATGACTGTCAAAATGGCTATCATCAGGAATAACTTGAGACCATGTTAAGTGAAATTAGACACATGAAACTATATATCATATAGTTTTACTTGTCTGAGAAACTCAAAATATAAATAAAGACAAAAATAAAAGACAGAAAACAGGAAGTAAGGAGGTAGATCTTTTCAAATGGGAAAGGGATCAAGAGATGAAGGGATCTGTGGGAGGGAGGAAAGGGAAAGGGGTTGAAAAAAGAATTGAGATGTGTTACATACAGGCACCAATTCCCTGCAAAGAATGTAATCATTATGTATTGCACAGACGTGTTCTACAAAATAAAAAGTACAGAAATTTTTATAAATCAATAAATGTAATCATTATGTACTGCACGTATGTGTTATACAAAATAAAAAGTAAAAAAAATTAAAAATCAATAAATATTGGCAAGGATACAGAGAAAAGGAATCTTTTATACACTATTGTTGGAAATATAAATTAGTGCAACTACTGTGACAATCAGTGTAGACACTCTTCAAAAAATAACTAATAGAGTTACCATTTAATCCAGTTATGTCACTTCTCATGATATACCTGAAGGAATTAGAGTCAGCATATTGGAGAAAATCCACACACTTATTTTTATCAAGGTAGAATTCACAATGGATAAGCTATAAAATCAGCTTAGGTGTCAGTGAACTGATGAATACATTAATTAAAACAGTACATGATATAGACAATGTAACAGAACCAGGTCATTTGAGAAATATGTGTGAAACTGCAGAGCTTCATGTTAGCAAAATGAGCCAGATTCAGAAAGATAACAGTTGCACATTTTCTGTTATATGTAGAATAAAATTTTTGATCTTGGCTTTAAGCAAATTTATCTCATTTTATCATAACTATGAAGACTTTATTGTTTTCACATATTATTAAAGCCTATGAACTACTAGAGTCTGGGTGGATAATGAAGAGATTATAAAATGAATAAGATTATGAAAACCACAAGGATTAGATAACCAAATTTAATGAAAAGTACTAACAGTATTAATGCTAGCAAAGAAGAAAAATAAATAAAAACATGAGTAAATACACAATAACTGCGTTACTAAATAAGTAACTAGGCATTGGGTTCCCCTTGTAGACTTCTGAGAGTCATCTACATCAGTAACCTGTGCTTGATTTTTCAAATATGAACAACTGTATACCACCTTTCAGATTTTGCATCTCTGACTTGGTAATCTCTATTTTATAAATTTCCCCTTAGTCAAAAGTCACCATTTTGAAACACTACTATTACAAAGAAATGCAGAGCAGTATTTTCCTTTCTATTCAATTACAATCAGTCTTTAAATCCAGTTATGGGTTTCACTCTTGAAGGAGAAAATTTATTTTATCTAGTTGCACTATAAATATCTCCACATACAAAATAAATCAGTAACCAGCATTAATCAAAAAAGCACTTTTAATATATTTCCATGATTTCTAATACACCAACTTGTTCATTTTTATTTAACAATATAAGACAGTAGAATCAAAGGGGAAAGAATAGGAGGTAAAATATCTTAAGATGCATCTTTTCTATATAAAAGTTAGTACATAAGCCCTGGAAGAATGTCTGCAGATGATCACTTGAGGAAGATATGTCCTTTAACACACACACACACAAAACAAAAAATAAAACAAAATGGATTAAGAATTCTAAGTAGTCTCAGGTAACTGAAAACCAATTATTCTAATACTTAGTATTTAGAAGTATTATTATGAGCAAATAGTAAGGAAGTCAGTATTGAAATAAGTGAAGGAGAGTTGCAGTGGGTAAGGACAAGGCCTTTTTCTGGGATCGCACAAAAACTAGACTTAACAGGTGTGAATGGCAGGTTGTGCTGTTGTAATCTCAGTATGATTTTATTTGTGCTAAGTTTCAGGTTTAAAATAAACTTATAGGAAGGCAGGTTGTGTTGGTGCATGCCTGTAATCCCAGCACTCAGGGGGCTCAGGTAGAAAAATCATTGCAAGTTGAAGACCAGCCTGGGCTACAGAGTGACCTCAAGGCCGGCTTGAAATGCATAGTGAGACCCTGTCTCAAAAAGACAAAATAAATAAATAAATAAATAAACAAACTCATAGAAAAGGAGTAACTAAATTGAAAAACCCCTTCTTTCAAATGACTGGTTTTGGGTTCTCAATAAATCATTATACTGGACCGGAGATTTAGCTCAGTGACCTAAGCACCTGCCTGGCAGGTGCAAGGTTGTGAGTTCAATCCCCAGTACCAAAAAAAAAAAAAAAAGAAAGAAAGAAAAAAAAATCATTATGCTCACTATCCTGGTTTAGGTAAAAACAAACACTATTATTTATATTAAGAGAGTGTTATTGCAAATTAACACTTATACAACAATGCTAGAACAATTATAGTAAAACGACAAACCATGTGTCAGCAGATTATATTTCTTTATGGAGACAGTTAACAAAATTAATTTTACATTCATATTAAAAGATAATGAAATAACTACATTATATTGCTATTATAAAGTGATTTTTCTAGTCAGGTACTTTCTAATCAATCACACAATATGTGCTTTATCAGCTTCAACCTCCAGTGTAACACGTAATTATTTTATGTTCCTTTCATGCACGTAAATACAAAAGACAGAATATTTTAAAACAGTTTATTTAATTAATTTTTACAAAGAAATTATGAGACATAATTCCTCCTCAGTCAAATAAAATTTTAAATTGATAATTTACTTATTTGGAAAGAGACACACAGCAAAGAATCACTTACATGGATAATTCTTGATTCTTAGTATTAGCATAACTGTAAATTATTGTGATTGATTATCCTTGGAAAGCTTTAATACTAGAAACATTTTAATGTAAAAAAATTTACCTCCCACAGAGGTTCTTTTTGAATAATGAGCATGAGGGGGTAAGTTATTAATAGAAGGATATAGGAAAGTAGTTCTAGCATTAAAACATTGCATGCCAATGTTTTCTAATAGAGAGTAAAGACAGTTCTATTATATTGTTTTCTGTGTAATTGAGAAGAAAAACAAAAACGAATTCCTATGAATTGTCAGTACACTTTGGTTAATGATATAGGACTCGATTTTCTATTTCCACTGAGGCAAAACACCAGCTTTAGTGATTCTAGAGTTAATCTCTCAGATGTGGAAAAATAAAACAATTATACCCGATTAAGAGGCATTCAGTTCATGACAAATGAGCAAAGAACTTGTATTCTTCTAGTTAATTCCTTTTGCTTTCATGGAACTTAATTTCAACACTAAGAAATGAATTCTTTTCATTTATAAATAAAGTGCAAATCATTTAAGGAGGAGCAATCATAAAGAGATGAAACAGTCTCATTTTCATTTTTTATGATTATTTTATTTACTTTTATTTTAAATGGAATAAAGCAAAACAATAAAACAGAACCAAACAAAACATTGAGAACAATTTCGAATTTCGAAAACAAGACAGAAGGAAATTCCCCATAGTTGCTATACTGCATATTGTTATCCTCTAAATAGATGCTCAGACTACTGACTTTAGGCTTGCAAAGTCATTCAAACAATACAAGCATTAAGTTGTTTTTCACTTCAGTAGTTATCGCCTCAGCCTGTGTTCTTCTGCATCAGCCGGTTGCTTATGGGTAGGGGAGGTTTGGCTCTTGTCTCCAGCCCACATGCCATCTGACTCACTGGAAGGGCAAATTGGCTTCCTGTTTCTCCTCCCAGCCTATGGCTGTTGCTGGCTCATGGGAGGAGGTTGGCTTCTTTGCTTTCCTCCCAGCCCATGTGAATAGTCCTCTTTTTAAAATGTAGAATAGTTAATAAATATTTAAAACACAATAACTATTTCCACTCAATCTCTTCAGGATCTACACAGTAATACATCAAAAAAGTAAAATAATTAAACATTAAAATATTTACCATGCAGATAGTGCAAATTCTATGTAGCAACCTTAGCTATTTGGTGATGATTCATAGATTACTTATCACTTCATTATGTAATTGCTGCTCCATGTAATTTAGCACAAAGCAAAAGTTTAACTTCTCAGGTTTGATTAAAATTTTAAATAAGATTTAATGTTTTTAAAAGAAATGGCAGAGGAAAATAATAAGTATATACCTGACTGATAAATTCTAGATAACCTACATTAAATAAGTATGTAAACACTGTTAAATAAAATGACTATTGGCCTTTTATTTCATACAGTTGGGCAATCATTTTTCTCATGGAAACCCTTTGTTGAATTGAACTCAAATCAGAATTTAAGCAAAAATGAAACTTGACAAAAGAAAATCATGCAGGAGAAAGTGTACAACCAAACTGGAACATATCTGTATCTACTGACTTTTCTCTTCTCTAATTTCATCATTTCACTTTGATTCCCACACCCAGAAGTAGAGCTCAGGCATGCTGGCAATTCAACTTTCTCAAGAACACTGTCTAGAAAAGAGACTTATAACTTGAGTGTGTAGGAAATCATCACTAATAAACTTTCACTGTTAAAAATTGATTATTTGCACATGATAGTTGGTAGACAACTAGACAGTGTCTAGAAGAGCTAAAAGAACCAGCTAGATGGAGTACATGAAAATAGAAGGAACTTCTTATATCCATTTATGAAACTTCATATAGTTTCACAGTTTCTTACCACAACTCAAAATCTGGAAAGTTCTGGAAAATCAAATTCTTTTCAAATTTTGCACTTGACAGCAAAATGTGACCTTAGTAGCAATAAATCTTTATTTATAACATTTGATGCAAATGTTTAAAATATCCCAGAAGAAATATTGATAAGTGTGATTGGGACACATGGACTTTATTTATTTTTAAAAAGACTTCATTTCTCACTATTGAAATCAAGTCTCATAAAAGCAAAATGAATTAGCTAGAAGAATACAACTTGTCTCTTTATTGTCATGAACTGACTGGTGTATGGTTCTAGACCCAGATCACAATGCTACATAGTGCAATTGTTGTTGTTTAGGTCTAAAATATTTCTCTAAAGTCTCATGTGTTCAAAGTTGGGGCATTTGTAATGTGAGTAGGTTATAGGAGTATCATATTATCAGTGAATTTATCTACTGAAGAATTCATATCTGAATGTGCCAATAGAAGGTAGGGCATGGTTAGAAAAGGCAGGTCACTGGGGGTATGATGTGGGAGGTTGTATTCTCATCCTTACTCCTCTATTCCCTATTTCCTGGATTCCATGGGTTAAGCAGCTTCCCACAACAAGACCCTTTCACTATGCTGCATCTACCTTGGAACCAGCTATGGACTAGACTTTCTGAAACTGTGAGCCAAAATAAACCTCTCCTTCTTTAATTGGTAATTAATTCTTTCAGGAAGAGGAATAGCTTCTAGGTGTTGAACAAGAAGGGGAATAACTGGGTCAAATGGAATCTCTATTTAAAATTTTTGAGCTATCTCCACACTAATTCCACAGTGGTTCCACCAGTCTACACTCCCAACAACAGCAAAGTATTGGTTTTTCCCCACAACCCAGCCAGTAATTGTTATCGATTTCGTGATAATAGCCATCCTTTCCGGAGTGACAGGAAAACTCAGCATTGCTTTAATTTGCATCTCTCAAATGATCTGTGATGTTGAACATTGTTTCATATATTTATTTTCTCTTTTTTACTTCTTCATCTAAGAAGGACACTTTGATTTCCAATGCCAATTTTTGGAGTGGATTTTTAAATTTGGATATGATTTTTTGAGATTTTTCTTTGGCAAAGATTTCAATCACCTTCACTGGAAGAAAGCCTCTTTAATACATGGTGCTGTAAAAACTGGCTTTCCAAATGCCAAAGACTAAAACTAGACCCATGCCTCTCAACATGCACTAAGCTAACATCTAAATGGATCAAAGACCTAAATATTAAAACAGAAACATTAAATCTACTGGTAGAGAGAATAGGTAGTACTGTTGAAGACATAGTGTAGGCAAAGACTTTATGAACAAAACCCTGATCACGCAGGAAATGTTACAAAGTGTAGTGGTTGATTGTGTCAGCTTGAGACATTTAGAAGCTTAACTAAATGGGTTTAGCCACTTTACACCCTAGAGTGTAGAAGATTCACCCTATGGTGGTTAATCACCTGGATGGTATAAAAGGGAAGGCAGAAGGATGAGTGAATGCCATTCTTTGGAGGAGCTCCAGCCTTTTTGCCTTTGGTTTGGACGTCGTCCCCTGGCTTCCACTGTAGACTCTTCAGCTTGCCAGCATAGACTCTTGAGCCTTACAGCATAGATATTTTGGCCGTCTGTCGCAGACCCATTAGCCTGCTGGTGCGGACTTGCACAGGACACTGGGGTGAACTCCAGATCTTGGATTGAATCCTTTGGCCTCTGGGGTGCAGATACCCTTTGCACACTTCCTCATCCAATTCTGTGGCTGACCATCGTAAGTCTATCTTGTAATTTCTTATACATTTGTATATCTCGTGTTATATCTGTTTTCTCTAGTAGAACCCTGACTAATACACAAAGAATCAACAACTGGGATCTTATCTTATTGAAAGGCTTTTGCACACCAAGAGAAATCACCAACAGAGCGAACAGACAATTGCACAGAGTGTGAAAAAAATTTTGACTGCTGCTCCTCAGCTAAAGGAATAATATTTGGAATATATAAAAAACTCAAAAATATTATACCCTTCAAATTGAAAGACCCAATCCAGAAATGGGCATCTGAAATGAATACACACTTCTGAGATGAAGTACAAACAGCAAAAAAAAAATTGGATTTTTATAGTAAATGCATTGAAAAATTAATAGAAGTCTAATTAGAAAGACAGCAGATCTTTTACTTTAAAGCGTAACCCTGGCTGATTTGTAAAAAATGAACTACAAAGAAGCAAAAATTAAAGTAAGGCCAGTGTAGAGGCCTTTTCTGTAAAAAGAAAAGAGAATGGATGGCAATTGTAGCAAGGCCATCTAGTAAGGATGGAAATTAGTGATTTGAAGCTTCATTAACAAAACATCTTAATGGATAACATAGGAGGATATAGGAAATGAGGAATTAGGATGAATGAGGAATGCTTTGACTAAAATCATAAATTCTACTTAATTCTACTATTTTCTACTTGGCTACTATTTTTGCTATGTTTTTGTCAAAATAGAGATGTCCATGAGCAATGCAATGTACAAATCTGGAGCCAAATAGAAATCAGAAAGGAAAGGCAAGTTGGAAGTCATTAGCATAAATCATGGAAATGTGGGGGATTCTCACAATGACAGAGAGAGAACAAATGAAAAAATGAGGTTGCCCAGGATCAAACCTTGGTAGTCTTCAAATTTTGGAAGTTTTCTTAGTTGCCTTTCTCATCATTAGATCACAATCCCTGAAACTCATAAATTAAAGGAAGAGAGGTTTACTTTGGCTCACATTTTTAAGTCTTCAGTTCACAGTTGGCTTCCAAGGCAAGACGGCACGTGAGAGAGTCATGGCAGAGAAGGGTTGCTCATGGCATGGCAGAAAGGAACCAGAGAAAGATAACAGAGGAATAAGAAAGGGAGATGGATCCACCCTCTTTTAACAAGACCACTTGCTAATCTTATATCAAGCTATAAAATCATCAGTGGACTAACCCAGTAATGAGTGCAATACCTCCATTCCAATTACCTGCCAAAAGCTCAATCTGTGAGCACATGAGGCTTTGGGGGACATCTAGAAATAAACCATAATAAAAGTCAACCAAGAGTTAACGAGAAAGACAAACACATAAGGGCATGAGGAAAAACAGAGAACAGTGTGTTAACAATAAAGCGATAAATACTACAAAAAGGTCAATACTGAATCATCCAGGAATGGGGACAGTGAAGTGCCTAAAGGCATTCCTAACTTTTACTATCATTTTGTATTTTCTGGAAGATTCATGAGATGAAAGCACAATTAATTTCACTACAATAATAAGCTGATGCAAACTTAATTGGTAAGTGGCACAGAATTCAAAGCAAATGCCTAGGACACTTGTTCTCTCTCTCCCCTTTTCCCCATAGTGAGGCCCCTCCTCTCATCCTCAGCTTCAATAATCTCTAAGGAGCCCAATCTGACCAGCCAGAGGTCAGCAGGTCTCCTATCACATGAGTGTCCTTCTCTATCCTGTCTCCATGTTTAATTTGCATGCCCAATAAGCAGAGCATTATCCTTCTAGGTTTTTAATTCAGTGCTGGAGGCAGTAGAAGCAGTGCATCACAGAATCCAAATCTCCAGTGCTGGAAACATTTGTGGTATTCAGCAAATGTCTTTAGAAAGAATAGGTCATTTTTTCAATATGTGAATTCCTTACTATGGCTGAAGGTGAGTAGAATTTGTTGTAAAATCAGCCTAAAATAATTTTTAAATTATTGGCTAACTCAGAAAATCAGCTTTAAATTAAAATAATCACCTTTTCTCAATTATATGTGATGTAATTTGCAAACTACTAAGGCTTCCTACCTAAAAAATATACCTAATTTATCTTTATGTAGGATTAAACTTTTCCCCAACATTAACTCTATTTAAAATTCTGCAAATGATAAATATTTACTTAGAAAGTTCCCATATTCAGTTGTTGTCAGCTTAGTTGAAACAAGAATAGTTAACCAGCATCCAGAAATAAAGAGGCAACATGAAACAGGACCAACAAGTTTTGGAGCATAGTGTACATATTCTGGCTATCAGGGCCTTTTCCCGCCTGTCCCCAGAAACCCTGGCCCTAGAGTTCTGGGGTAAAATAAAGGCAGAAAACACAGAAGACATTTTTCCTCCCTTAAACTGTGGGACTTGAACTGTCATAAAGATTTATAAGTACTAGCAGTTGCAACCTCTTCCTTGATAGTAAGCGGTACAGTCAGAGTTCAAAACCTAGCTAGTGTGAAAGTCCATACTCTTTCTAATGTTCCACACACCCAGCCCCCAACTCCTACAAATCTACTCAAGCAACTACTCACTGAAAAAACAATTCTCTTTAACTTCAAATGTACAGCCTGGTTCAGTACCCTTCTATTTGTCGATATACAACATATGAACACAAAAGATCAATATTCTTTGTATTTTACATATTCAAACCAAGGACTCCGGTGTACAGGACAAAAGACTTCAGCACTGATACATATAGCCAGAAAGCCTAATGATACAATGCCTATTATCTGTCTTTGAATTTATAAGGATATTTTATTGTATTTATTTAGTACAGCAAATGAGAAAACGTATGTTATCTGTAGACACTTTTTTAGGTGAATATACTGAATGTCAAAGAGAAGTAATAATCTGGGTACATTTGAATAGGTGGGAGATAATAGATTTTCTTTGATGTAAGTAAAGTAAATGTCAAATATTCTTAGATAGGTTTTTGTCTCCAAACCTAAATTCAATAATTTTAAAGTGTGCTAAACTTGAAGAAGTTAGTACCTTTTTCAAAATGATGCAAATTGTCAAAAAAAAAAAAGTACTGTACTTGCTCTATGTTCACTCAGCCTGCACTGAGAGATTCCAAGATCATTATTTTTTTAAGCATCAAAATGACCCAGAGCCAATTGGAGAGACAACAAACATTTTCTCAATGCAGCTCATCAGCATTAAGCTGCTCCAATAGGGCATGGATGCAAACTAATTCTCTCAATCCAAATCCAGAGAATTTTAGGCAGTATGATACCAAATAACCATGTGATTCTCCCTTTATAGGCTCTGTAACTCCATGAAATTTTTGGGCTCTGGTGACTTCAAATAAACACAATCCTTGTGAGTTTGGACATTTGCTTTAGATTCAGCTAAGCTCTCTTAATCATAAAGCAGGTTGCCAGCTCTCTGTGGCATAAATGACATACTAAAATACCAAGACAAATTACAATGCTACTGTGTTCTCTTGCACCACTTATCAAATGAATCACATAATTGCTTCTAAGCACCATTTTGGTCTGTGTACCCTTCTGGCTGTTTCTGAGAATTTCATTTATTTCAAGAATAAAATAAGCGAATTCCTGAAATGACAGAATTTTTCAGAAACAGCAGGGAAGGGGTTTATGTTCTGGACAACTGACTTCTTCATTAGCCTCAAACCAATGATAATAGAGTCAATATGTTCCTGATCAATTTAAAGGCAGAACTTTGAAACCAAGAAGACAAGTCCACAGTTTTTAAATGTGGGGGTTTTTATTAAAATTATAGCTCTATTTGTATAACCTAACTAACATAGATATTTCTTGACTACATTGTACCACTTCTTCTTAAAACCATTTTTTTATTTCTACAAAAAGCCCTACCACAAAGACACTGTCTAAGAAGCACAGCAGTAGGGGACTTCCTCACGTTCCTCAACTTACAGTTGATGAAACCAGGAACTGAACCAAATCTTGTACCACAGATCTTTTGCTCCTTCTATCATGTCCTAGAAACCTAGAAACTCTCTGTCCCAATGACTTCATGCTTGGGGATATGAAGGAAGGCACTGAAGTCAGACTAGTTCCTCACTGGCTGAGCTCTGGCAACTCACTGAGCAGCTCTGTACCCGAATTTTTTCTAGCAAATATGAGAACAATCAAGGTATCTCGCATACCATGGCAGCATCCTCCAATTTAACTACTTTCTCCTACTTCTGCTATCCATACTTCACTCTTTAATTATCAGGCAGAACAATATTTGTGAAACATATTCTCTTTTGCTCTTCTACTCACATTCTACGTTGAATTAAATATTAACAAATTTTTATTGTAATTTATAAAACTCATTCTATCTTGCCATTTTGATTTTTATCTTGTTCCTCTTACTACTCAATCACTGTACTGCAATCACATTAACCTTTAACATATTCCTCAAACAAATCAAGTTAATATTTGTATCATAGCTCTCATTCTTGTTGCTTCCTCTGCCTGGAATATTTTCCACAGTTCATGCTTGGCCCTTTAAATCGTTCAGGCCTCCGTTTAAAAGTCAGTTTCCCAAAGAAGCCCTGCCCAAAACTTTACATAAAGGAGTTTACCTGTACCCTTTCTATCACATTGGCCACTAACCCTTTTTGTCTCAATAGAAATTATCTCCACTGAAAATTATCTTTAGATTGTTTTGCTTTTCAATTATTTTCCCTGTGCTCATTGTCCATTCATTAGATACAGTGAATGTTTCATGAATACAGAAACTGTGCCTTTCTTATTCACCATTCTGTCTCTGTTCTTCACCGTTTCAGTACTTAATAACATCTAGCATATGCCAGAAACTCAAAACAAAAAAAAAATCTTTGCTAAGTGACGAATAAGTTGTTTACAAAAAAATTATAAAATTAAAAGATATAATTGTACATTCAGATCACAGAGTTTTGAGCATTTACTTTGAATTGAGGCCAATATTTATTGCAACATTGTCCAAGGGAGTAATGCTGTCAAACAAATTTAAATGATAAAATATTAGAGAAAAATTTTTTAAATGTTAAAACATTCTAAGCTGACCAAATATACTATCTGTGGAAAACCAGTGTGTCTTGACAATGAAGTAGAATGTGCAGGACCTCTAATTGGTCAGAATGCATAGTTAACATATCAGTTATAAATTTCATTTAAAGTAATGGAGCAACATTTTCTTTTCTTTCCATTCCTCTAATTTAGATGTGATTTAGAACACCTGTAGTTTAATCCCTATTCAATCTCCCTATCTTGCTTACCTCCTTCATTGCTTTCTTCCAAATACTTTATGATTATGAATAATTAACACACTTGCTCCAGACAAATATGACAATGTAAGGAAAGGGGATCTGTAAACAGGGAGAGAATAGAGGAAGGACAGTATTGGGTTTTTTTAGGTCACCCTGAGTAGAAGGAGTTAAAACTTTATTTTAAAAAATTCCCCTGGAAACAGTCTCAAGGGTAAGAGTAGAAAAGCAAAAAATGAGCTGGGTGTGAGGGCACACACCTGTAAGGATCCTTGCAAGTTCGAGGCCAGCCTGAGCTACAAAGTGAACTCGAGGCCAGCCTGAACTGCATAGTGAGATCCAGTCTCAATAAATAAATAAATAAATAAATGCAAATAAAGGCACCAAATGACCTTGGGACATGAACCAAAAGACCAAAGAAGGTGACAGACAGGATCCAGAAAAAGAGCCAAATGAACAAGGCCAAGGTAAGCCATGCCTCCCCACCTCCAATAGAATGCCAGGGAAATGGTGGGGCGGGGGGAGGTGACTAACTTTAGGGAAACTTGTTATTCATTACAAACTCATACCTATGCACTACAATACATATAGATAGATAGATAGATAGATAGATAGATAGATAGATAGATAATAGATACATAGATAGATGTACACCTTGGTCTACAAACTTAATTCTTTCCACAATTGGTTGGTAAAAGAATTGAATGAAAATAGGATCAAATTCAACGGTTAGGATCAAGGTTGACCTAATAGGGAAATTTGATTCAGTTCTCTTCCAATTCCATCTGCAACCAGAATCTTGAAAATAATTAAATTCATGAATTGAGGTATCAGTGTATGTATTCACTCTTGAGTAACTGTAGTATCCACTTTGCAATCACTATGTTACTACAATAGATATCTGCAAATCTCCTTACTAACTGTAAGTTAATCATGATTAAGGGACCCCCTAGCCAACCAGTTGCCCACCCTGGAGGTAAGGTGCTGTCAAGTACAAATAAATAGACAGGAAGAAGTTATACAAAGGCCCCCAAAAGAAATGATGTAAGTAAGGGCACCATTTCTATCCAAAGACAGTCCAGGGAACCAATTAAGTTTGGGTAAGTTTTAGGGAGGAGGAAGATTCCTCGGCACCCGATAAAAGCAGCCAGGAACAAAGGTCCTCGAGTCTTCCATCTTTCTGGAGCCTTCCACCCTGTTCTTGTCTGGGTAGCTATCTATTTTTACCTTATTCACTTTCTTTTTATCACAAATAAAGTGCCTTCCTTTCTACACTTGACTCCTTCAATCTGTTACTTGTATCGAGTTTATGAACCCAGTGAGTTGCTCAGCCAACAGAACAGCAGGGGCAGCATCTGTTCCCTGGACACAAGAAGCAGACTTAGCTCTAAAAAAGGAAGTCTCCCTTCCAGAGGTGAAGTGGAGACCACTCATACTGGTATACTAACTCCTCAACAAGATTTCAAATCAAATGTGGTTTTGCCCATTCATTAAATTCCAAACAGACTTACAGTCAAGGCCAGCAAAACAGTTTTCAATGACTGTGTGTTCATTGACAATTTTATAATCTCAAGAGGGCTGTAAACAGCTTTAAACAAGGAGTATTATATCTGTCAAATTATCATTCCTAGTGGGTGTCCAAAATACTTACTAATAAATTCTCATCAGTTATCATAACTTAAGAATATATTGTCATATTTCCCTTTTGATACTTTTCAGATATATCGTATGTGTATTATTAGACCTACAGGAGTATGCTGAATATGTGCACACAAAATACTAAAGTATAGGAAAGTTATTTTAATTAAAAGTATACTGCTTTTTATATAGCTTATGAAATGGAACATTAATTGATATAAATGTACTTACACACCCATTAAGGTCAATTATATCAAATTTATTTCAAATATTGGTCTCCCTTTATTTTTCAGAAACACATTTTCTTCATGTCTGACTGAGTTAATTTGTTCATTATTTTAATATCTGTATTCAATATTTTCCATAAGGAGTTTCTGACTATACACTCACTAAGCACAGAGAGTAAATGTCAGAAAGTAAGGCTATAAGAACATAACAATGGTTTGAGAAAAGGGAAGAAATGTTCTCAGTAATAAAATATAAAAGAAGTAGATGTGATGATAACATCAAATTGCTTCAACCGCCCTCCTACTTCCCAAAGTTAGTCACTGGTAAATGTGATTTATTTATTCCTTTTCATCTCTATCAACTTCCCTGAAGACATTACTCAGGGGAAGAATTCTCTTGCACTTGAAAATATTCCCTCCTCACCTCACTTTGCATATTCACAGGAGATCTTAAAATCATTCCTATTAGTGTGAAAAAAGGCTCTTGACCCCAAATGCTATCACTGCCTGTGAGTTAAGAAACACCAAGAAGCAAAAAAAAAGAAAAGAAAAAAAAGAAAAAATCTTTTTAGCAGTAAAAGTCAGGAACTCTTGGTCATGTTTCTCTGTTTTTATAGCCACTTTCATTTCTATTGCCAGACTGAGCTTTGTACTTGACAATGACTGCAGAGACAGAATTTTAAAACTGGTTTGGATAGAGTAAGTCAGGTATTATTTCAATAAAACTTTGGCCTTTTAAAATAATAGAACATTTTAAATACAAACCATGTTATTCCACAGCACTTTCTTTTTGTGCATTCATAGAAAAAAATCATATCTTCTCAACTAGTTGATCAATCTAACTATATTCAAAGAGTAATTGCCTGTTTATCATTAAAGAAAGTAATTTGCAATACTTACCTTAAAGAACAACATGTAAAATTGTCCATATGAGAAGCTTGACAATTCCAAATTATAACTTTATTTTGATAATATCTACCCTGTTTACTCTTGATGTGGATTTTTGTTGCTGCTGTTATTTTCTATTGTTTATGTTTCTCTGCCCAGAAAGTTGTTTTAAGACAGTCTGATCTCTCCCAGGATGATCCTGCAGACTTCTGTTCATCTCTAGGGTCCAGCTACCCTAGTAAATGATTATCTAACTTGGACATCTGTTCAAGATTTCCCCAAGAATTTGGATTTTTCCCTAGAGCCTAAGTCAAGATCTTAAAAAGTGTTAGTTTTGTCTGATAACATAGAAGAACAAATACGTTGTTTCAGTAAAATGCAATCCCATTATGTCTTTAAAACTACTGCCATTTGTTTTACTATTTTTGGCTCCACTGACAACTTTTTCAGATTTTCAGATGTAGCACAGATATCAGAGGAAACAAATGAAACTCCATCTTTCAAACCATGTAAAAGAATGGTCTTTACTCCACCTGATAGTCCTAGGAATTAGTAAGGTATCCAGAACTCTTAATAGGGAATGATAACTGAAACATGTTAAGCCACCACTGGTGAATATGGAAAGCATTTGTGCTGCATAAAGTTATGACTTTTGTCTCTAGAAACTGAAATTATAATCTATTTTATTTGATATGTACTTTGCTTTCATTTGAGCAGACATTTATGACCACCTTTTCTTTCAAACAATGTATTCTATTCTATTTAGTGGAGATTAATAACTAACTAATGCACTACCAATAACTTTTCATTCCCTTTTCTGGCTTCAGACTGCAATTGGTAAGTCATGTAGAAGTATCAGGCACTTAATTTTAACTAGCTAGAACTAGTTAAGAAGCATCCAGGTAAAATGGAAGTGTGGTTAGACACCCAGCTCCCTGTCCAAATATTTAATAAAGTGTATTCAACTTTAAAAAATAAACCTAAAAAAATTTAAAATGCTGGGAATGTAGCTCAGAGGAAAGGCCCTCGGTTCAATCTCCAGTTCTGGAGGAAAAGAAAGAAAAATACAAAAACAAAAAACAACTGACTCAGAGCTAAAAGGAACAAAAAGAGCTGGCAACTACATTCTAGGACAACCTTCACCCATTCTCAGAAAAGACACAAAAGGTAAAATTTACATCCGAAAAATATCCTGTACTTCTGGCAGAGTTGTAAGCAGCAATAAATCAACCTCTCTAAGATTTGAAATCCAGACTCTGGAAAACAGCATCTTGGGGAAGAAAACAAGGAGAGAGGTGAATCCCTGGGACCCAGGAAGGATCTGAAGGGAAAAGTGGAGCCTACAGAGAAACTGGAGTAAGAACAACATAGAAAAAGGACTTTCTCCCTGGCTTCTGACTTGTGGGGAGAGAAAGGAAGATGGACTCTACAGAGACACAATAAAAATGGGAAACTCCCAAGATCTTTAGGGAGAAATGCTCCAGTGGAATGAAGCAGTGGATGGTGTGCTCTACAACAGCTGCTGTGTGACTCCAGTCCAAGTGTTTGCTATATCCCTTGAGAGGGTCCCTGGTCAGGTGCCATTTTAGGGAGGGGCCAACTTGACCTTCGACTCAGAACAGTTATGGGTTGGCTTTATCTCAGGGCTTCCCAAGTTATACTCACACAATAACTGGGGAAAGGACAACCATGGGAGACACCCATAGTCAGGGAGTTGTGGTCAGGTCAGCAAGAGACACTCAGAGTGTTTTCGGCTGAGTGATTTATGTCCCACCTCCATATCCGGAGGCCAGGTGCAGCCTGAATTTCTGTAAATTTGAAAATTTCAAGCTGGCACACTTCCCTAAGCCTACTGCTAGTTTGCTCAGATTTTCCAGCATGGATCTGGGCTCTAACTGTCTTCCTTATCTACCAGTGAGAGCAAAGTCACAGCCACAAAACTGTAGATCCCTAAAATATAACCACAGCTTGAAATCACAGAAGTGTTCCTCTTTTTTTGGTTTTGAATTGCTATTGGTCATTTTAAAATTTTAACTTATTTGATTTTTCTTTCTTTTTTTGATTACTTGTTTTTGTTTTCTGTGGGAGAATATCATTTTTAGTTTTTGTTTTATTTTTTAATTGTTTTGTTTTCTTTGTTTTTTTCCTTCTCTTTTGTCTTCTTCACTAGCTTCCTGAAGCTCAGTTATTCTTTCTTTGTCTTCCAGCTTTGTTTCTAATCTCTTTCTCTTCTTTCACTTCTCTACTTCTCTTCTCCCTTCTTAATTTTCTCCCTTTAGGGTAAACTTGCTCTGTAGAGTAAACATTCATTATATATAATTCTCTGATTTGTCTTAGAATTTGTTATATAACTATAAATCTTGCATTTAGACTTAAAGTTGATAAATTATTTGTCATTGCAGTTTGTCAGTTTGCAGTCTATGTGAAACGTCATAATTGTTACTGATTGTACCACTTTAGCTAAGGCAATATCATGGTTGCAATTAGATCATCTTTCTTGTATGCCAGTAACTGAATTATCTGAGGGTCAAAAACAATGCTATATGGTCTAGTACCAAAAAATTTTGTGTTAAGCCAAATAGGGTGCAATCTTTGATTCCTAATAAACAGAAGATCTTAGGACAGACTCAAAGTCCCAATTCCAGTTATGCCAAGAAGATATCTGTGAAAAGTAGTCATTTCCTTAGGAGGCCTCAATAACAGTAATAAAGTTACTTACCAAAATCGATTTACCAGAATCTACTCAGAAAGTAAATAAATGAAAATTTTGGAAAATGACAAAAGTAGAAGCAATATACAGCTCAACACCCCCAACTTGCTCTCTATAGGGGTCCTTGAGGTGGAAGACACCAAGAGGACTCTGCTGAACTTTATGAAATGAGAGTAGTTGAAACAAAAAAACAAAAACATGAATAACTATCTTGACAAAACCAAAGCAGAACTACTTACACAGGTAATTAAAGAGATGATGATCATAATAAAAAAAAAATTATTGGTGCAACTAGAGGAGACACAGATTTAAAAAAAGAAAAGAAAAAAGAGAGAGCTTAGGAAACACAGAGAAACCCTGAATGTCATAAAACATATTCATACAAATATCTAGAAAGCTAAAGTCTCTATTGATAATATATGCAACAGAATCAACAAATGTGAAGATAGAATATTAGATCTGGAACACTGGGTTACAGTTTCATCAAATGAAATACATTAAAAATAGCAAAGGACCACAAAAAATCAAACCAACAGCTGCTACATGATACAAAGAAAAATAATATAAGATCAGTTGAAATCAATGAAGAAAATCAGAAGATAGCACATAGCACATAAAAAATCCACTCACAGAAGTAATAGCAGAAAATTTCCAGACATGAAAAAAGAATTTGCCATACAGATAAAGGAGGCCTGTAGGACCTCAAATAGTCATGATCAGAAAATAATAATAATAATAATAATAAGCTATACCAAGGCAAAGGCAAATAATAGTCAGAATTCCAGAAATTCAACCCAAGAATAGATTATTGAAAGATGTTGGAGAATAAAAATAAGTCACCTATAAAGGAAAACATCATAATAACAGCAAGCTTCTCAGTATAAAGCCTTAGGTTAAGGACAATTCAGTGAAAAGTATTTTAAGCACTAAAAGAAAAAAAAAAAAGCCCAACCCAGGTTGATGCACCCTGCAAAGTTGTCTTTCAAAATCAATAGACAATTAATTTCCTTCTATGATAAAGAATACCTGAACAAATTCATTCCAACAAACAAAACTTCAAAAAGTTCTGAAGGATATTCTAGAAAGGGAAATAAAGACAACAATGCTAAGAATTTCAACAGAATGAATCCATTGGGCAAGACAAGCTATTAAATAGAAGGGAAAGAAGGGAAACCAACAATAAGAAAATTATATAATCACAAGGATAAGTCAATACCTATAAATTATAACCATTGAATGGTCTCAATTCAGCCAATTAAAAGAAACAGATTAGCAGCATGAATCAAAAAACAACATCCAGCAACATACTTATGCTAGAAACACATTTAATTCAAAAAGTAATTCAAAGACAAAAAGTCAAAGGATGGGAAGCAATACTCCATGCAACAGGAGCCCAGAAAACGTAAGAAGTAGATATTCTATTTACAGATAAAGTGGATATCAGCATAAAACTGATCAGAAAAGCCAAAGAAAGTCACTACATATTTTTAATGGAAAATTCAAGAGAAAGAGATAATAATCATAAATATATATCCACTGAATATTGGTGTACCCAACTATGTAAAACAAACAATAATGAATATAAAAAATCAAGCACTAATATAATTATAATGTGGAACCTCAATACCTCTCTGTCACAAATAGACAAATAACTAGACAAAAAAAAAACTAAAAAATAATTACCACAGCAGAACCAAATCCATGAACAACTTGACTTAGTAGATATCTACAGTGTTCCACCCAACAACAGAATACATCCTTCTCAGCAGCATATAGTACTTTCCTCAAAATAGACCACACAATAGCTCACAAAACCTGCTCAAGTAATAGCAAAGGAACTGAAATTATCTCATGAATAGTATACAAATTAAATTGAAAATAAATGGCAAAAGAAACCACAGAAACTGCATAAACACATAGAAATTATATTATACTCTCCTGAGCATGCAGTGGGTCACATATGAAATTAAAGAAGAAATCACAGTTTCCATAATTAAACCACAATGCTGACAAGACATACCAGAATTTGTGACTGCAATGAAAGTAGTTCAATAAAGCAAAATTTTAGCCATGAACTACCACATAAGAAAAACAGAGCAAACTCAAGTCAATAACCTAATGGAACCTCAAAGTTCTAGAAAAAGAAGAGCAAGTTAAAGCTAAAGCTTGTGTAAGGAAGAAAATTATAAACATCAGAGCAGAAAATAATGTAACTGAGAATAAGAAAACAGTAAAAATAATCGAGGAGTTGAAGAGTTGGTTCTTTGAAAGATTAAATAAAACAGACTAATGTTTAGCCAATTTTAACAAAAAAGGAAAGAAAAGATTCAGATTCATGCAATTAGGAAGAAAAAGGTCAAAATCATAGTAGATCTTGAAGAAATCTAGAAGATCATCAGTACCTACTTCGAAAACCTGTCTAATAAGATGGAAAACTTGGAAGAAATGGACAGATTGTGAGATACATATGAATCATCAAAACTGAATCGAAGCCAGGTGTGGTGGTGCACACCTTTAATCCCAGCACTCAGGAGGCTAAGGTAGGTGGAGCATTGTGAGTTTGAGGCCGGCTTGGGTTACAACATGAGTGTAAGGCTGGCCTGAACTACATAGTGCAACTGTGTCTCAAAAATCTAGGGGCAGGAGTTTGGCTCAGCGGCTTAAGCGCTTGCCTGGTAGGTGTGAGGTTGTGAGTTTGATCCCCCGGTGCCACCAAAATAAAATAAATAATAAATAAATAAATAAATTTAGAAAACTGAATCAAGAAGATATAAAAAATTCTAAATAATCCAATGCCAGTCAATAAAATAGAAGAAGTAATTTTAAAAAACTGCAAATGATGGATGTTACATGAACTTTAAATATCTAATGTTATTACCTCTCAAACTGTTTAACAAAGTTGAAACTGAAACAATACTCCCAAAGTCATTCCTTGAAGCAGCAGGCATTATATTGATACCAAATCAGAGAATGATCCAACCAAAAAAAAAAAGGGGACTACAGGCCAATCTCCTTAATGAACATAGATGTAAAATTCTTCAATAAGATACTGGTAAACAGAATGCAACAGATCATCAGAAAAGATTCTATCTGATGATCAAGCAGATTTAATCCCAAGGATGCAAGAATGGTTCAATATATGCAACAAATTTAAAACACCAAATTGACAAAACCATTGCAATAAATACAGAAAAAGCATTTGACAAGGTTCAGAACCCATTCATGATACAAATTCTATAGAAAATTGGAATAAAAAGTCTTTACCTCAATCTGATAAAAATCATCTATGAAAAACCAACAGCCAACATCATATTTTGAATATTAAATGTTCAAAAACAGAGATTTCACTCAAAAATCAGGAACAAGACAAGGATTACCATTAAAACAATTCCTGTTCAATAGAATTCTGGGAATATTAGGCAGAAAAACTAGACAAGAGAAATAAATGAAAGGAATATGGACAGGAAGGTATGAAAATAAATTACCATTATTTGCTGATGACATGATACTCTACATAAAAGATTCCTGAAATTTCACCAAAGATTCCTAGAATTAATAATCAAATTCAGCAGTATAATGGGTTACAAAGTCAATGCTCAAAAATCAATAGCATTTCTATAAATGAATAACAAACTCACTGAAAGATAAATCAAGAAAACAAAACATTTCACAAAAGCATCAAGAAAAATGAAACTTTAACAATCAATTTAATGAAGGAAGTGAAAGACCTTTACACTGAGAATTACAGTACTCTGAAAAAAGAGATGGAGGAGAATATCAAAAATTGAAAGATATCCCCTTTTGTTGGACAGGCACAACCAATACTGTGAAACTGGCAGTATTTCTAAACTTGTTAAGGAAATTTAGTGTAATCACAACCAAAATATCAACAGTATACTTCACAGAAGTAGACAAAAGAATCATAGAGGGAAGGGAGGGAGATAGTGAAAAAAGAAGAATTAAGACATATGTACTTGAAATTCATATGGAACCAGAAGAGATTTAAAATAGCAAAAGAAATTCTGGGCAGCAAGATCAAGGCAAGTGGCATCATGATCTCTGATTTGAAGTTATATTACAAAGCTACCTTGATAAAAGTAGCATGGTTCTGGCAAAAAAATAGATGCAAGGATCAGTGGGCCAGAATAAAAGATGCAGAAATAATTCTAGGTGCACTCAGTGACCTTATCTTTGACAAAGTGGCTAAACACATTCAAAAGAAAAACAGCCTTTTTAATAAATGGTGCTGGGAAAATAGGCTCTCCACATGCCAAAGATTAAACCTAAACTCATATCTCTCACCATGCACTAAACTAAAATCGAAATAGATCAAAGACCTAAATATAAAACAGAAACACTTAACCTACCAGAAGATACAATAGATGAAACTATAGAAGATAACAGCTGTGCCAAAGATTTTCTGAACAAAACCTCAATTGCACAGCAAATCCTACAGTTGGGATCACCTCCAGTTAAAAAGCTTTTGCACAGTGAAAAAATCACCAACAGAGTGAAGAGACAACCCATAGAATGAGAAAAGAAATTTTACCAGCTATTCCTCAGACACAGACTAACATCTAGAATACACAAAGAAGTTAAAAATATTAGACACCCCAAATTTAAAGACCCAATCCAAAAATGGGCATCTGAAATGGATAACCTCAAATAAAGAAGAACAAACAGCAAATAAATGCATTAAAAGATGTTCAACCTTGGATCATTGGAGAAATGCAAATTAAAATAACGCTGAGATTCTATCTCACTCCAGAAAGAATGGCTACCATCAAGGAATCAGTCAATAACAAATGCTGGCAAGGTTGTATGTAAAAAGAAACCCTTCTCCATTGTTGGCAGGAGTGTGAATTGGTATAACCACTGTGGAAATCATTATGCAGAATCCTCAAAAAACTAAAACAAGAAGCTCCACCTGATCCACCTATGTCCTTTCTAGCTATCTTTCCAAAAGAGTTAAAAGCATTACACTATGGTGGATGACCATGTTCAAAGCAGCACAATAGATAATAGCTAAATCTTGGAAGCACTGCATATTTCCCTCAACAGATAAATGGATAAAGAAAATGTGGTATTTATATACAATGAAATATCACTTTGCAATAAAGAAGAATAAGCAAGTCAGTTTTAGGTAAATGAATGCACCTTAGGACCATAATGTTAAGTGAAATAAATCAGACACTGAAGTTTAAATATTGCATTGCTTATCTTGTGTGAGAAACCCAAAAAGTAAATGAGGAACAAATGGAGGATAGATATTGGGAAGTAAGAAAATCACATTCAAATGGGAAGGGGAACAAGTCAGGTGGGAGAAAGCAGCAGTAAGGGAAGGCAAAAGAATTTTAAGAAAAGAATGGAGGGGAAAAAATGGAAACAAACTCTTTTAAATGGGTAGGAAATAAAACATGGAGGGAAGGGAGGGAAATAGTGAAAGAAGAATTAAGACATATGTGCAAGCACAAATTCCCTATGATGAATATGATCATTATATATGGTAAATATGTAATAAAATAAATCCATGTCATCACACCCCAAAGATATATGCATACTCATGTTTACAGTGACACAATTCATAATACCTAAATCTTGGAAGTGTCTATGTATTTCTCAAGAAATGAATGCATAAAGAAAATACGGTATTTCTTCATAACAGGTACTACTCTGTAATGAAGGATAAATTTGAATCATTTGAAAGAAAATGGGTGTACCTTAAAACAATAATACTAAGTGAAATAAGTCATACGTGCAAGTTTAAATATTGTATAACTTCTCTTGTATGAGAAACCCACATTATAAATAATTACAAAAAACTAAAAAACAATAGGAAACTGGGAGATATATCTTTTATAATTGAGGAGGGGAAAGTATGGTAAATAAAAGGAATTAAGATGCTAATTTGGAATGTATGATATACTTACTCCCTAAAATTAACAGAAACATTTTATACTGCAAATATGTACTGACAAAATTAAATCAAATTAGAAAAAAACCAACAAAACTCAAATGCATGAAAGAGAATTCTATGGGTATCAGAAATTGGGACTAAGAACCATGACAGTAAGTAGAAGTAGAAGTTGCAGGAATCTCTGGAGATACTTAAGCAATTTAGCAGTTAGTCTTCAACTAGTTACTTGGCACTTGTGGTGCAAAGAACTATGCTTCCAGCAAAAACCCAATAGCTAAAAGTAGGAGATCATCCCATTTAAAATAGACACCCAAACAAACAAATAAATAAAACCCTGTGCCCAATTACTCCTGTGCTTACACTGGAAGCTAACTCCTTGCTACGTTTGTGTCTGGAAAGTCCCTCAAAACTTTCATGTGCTCTAAGACCAGGATTTTGGAGGGCGATTGCATCATGGAGGCACTGTGCTCATCAAGGGATTTGTCCACTACTGAATTCTGTTGAGTGTCCTGTTGTGAGATGGGGCCTGGTTGGAAGAGTAATACTCTGACAGAGTTTGAGGAAATTTAAGATTACATATACTATGAAGAGAAAATCTCTCTAAATATCAGTGACTTATTAGAGTGGCTATCAAAAAAAATAACTAAAGATAATAAGCATTAGTGATAATGTAGAGAAAAGAGAGCCTTTGCACACTGTTAACAGGACTGTAAATTAGTACAGCCATTGTGGAAAGCAGGGTGCAGATTTCCAGCAATTCCATTATTAGGTACATATTCAAAGGAAATAAAAATCAGTAGAACAAAGAGACAGTTGCTCTTCCATGTTTCCTGCAGGAGTGACTTGCAATAGCCAATGAAATCAATCCAAGAGTCCATCAACAGATGAGTGCACAAAAACTGTGGTACCTGTACACAATGGAATATTGTTCAGGAAGAAAAGATAAAATTCTTCTTTTAAAATTATTTACAAGCCGGGAGTGGTGGCGCACGCCTTTAATCCCAGCACTCGGGAGGCTGAGGTAGGCGGAGCGTTGTGGGTTCGAGGCCGGCTTGGGCTACGACGCTAGCACAAGGCCGGCCTGAGCTACATAGTGCGACCCTGCCTCAAAAAACCAGGGCCGGGAGTTTGGCTCAGTGGCTTAAGCGCCTGCCCTGGCAGGCGCGAGGTTGTGAGTTCAATCCCCGGTGCCGCAAAAAAAATAAATAAATAAATAAATAAAATAAAATAAAATTATTTACAAAGAATTTACATAAAAATCAATAGAACAGACAAGCAGGTTTAGCAAGGTCATGGTACAAGGTCACGAGAAAAGATGAAATTCTGCTATTCAAAACATGGATGAAAACGGAAAACGCTCTGTTAAGTGAAACAAGCCAGGAATAGAAAGAAAATTGCCACATGTTGTCGTTTATATGTGGAAGATAAAAAAGTCAATCTTATAGAAGTTGAGAGAATGGTGGTTACCAAATGATAGCGAGAATAGAGGGGAAGGAGGTATTGTTGGCCACTGGATACTAACTACAGTCAGAGGAGAAATAAATTGTACTATTTTATTGCATTACTGGGTTACTCTAGACAATGATAAGTACTTTATATTTTTAAACTAAAGAACATTGAATACATTCACTACAAAATTGTGAAGAGATATGGTATGCTTACTCTAACTTAAATATTATGCAATATACACATGAATTAAAAAATCATATAGCATTCCACTAATAAGAATATTTTCAATATATCAATTAAAAAGAAAAAATATGAGTTGTCCTGTGATATCAACACCTTGAGGCGAAAGCTCTACTATGTGCCAGCTAGTTGCTGAGGAACCCATGCCATTTTGAACTCTGACTCTGAAACAAGCTGTACCATTCAGAATCCATGAAGTCCTTTCTCTACAGTCACTACCCTTCTTTTGATTGTGCTATTAGCTTTCATCTTGCTTGCTGTTTAACTTATTAGATTCTAAATCCATAAATTTTACTAAACAAAAATGCATAGGCACTATTTATCTTTCACTTCAATATACTTGGAAGGATAACTTTCTTCTGGATTTCTTAAACATTCCTGGAATCAGAACTTCAGAATAAATTAAATGGACCACTACTTGCCTTACTGTTATGGTTCTAATATTATGATCTTGTGATTAAAAGCTGACCAGTATTTGTCTTGTAAAGAGACGCATTTAATGTTTTAATACATTCTCAAATTTCTAATTATTCAATGCATGTGTTAATTATAATCAAAATTCATGAAAAATGTCAGTGCCTAAAAATTCTGTCTTTTAAATGTAACCAAATGTGAAATCTGTTGGTAACATGAGAAAGACTTGGGCCACATATCTGAAGGGCGAATTGAAGGAAGCCAAGATTTAGCATCTGGCATTTGTCAGTCTGATTGCCAGAGGAGAAAAAGGACCTGTCAAGGAGAGGGTAATATGCCAGGAAAATCTGTATTAGAACCAGAAGTTCTGATTTTGGATGGTTTTCAGAAGTTTTGTATGATAGTAGGGTAATATCAAGGAGACAGAAACAATAATCGCTACCACCTCTGACCAGGAAAATATGAACTAAACAAAATTTGACAAATACCCAGCAGACTTATTTATCAGATTCTCTGTTAGTGGCTGACATTGCGAACATACCAAAGCATTACTACTATGTCCAATATAAAAATAGTCTATGGAGAATAAAGAATAGTAGACAAATTAAATAGTTTCTTTTTTTTTAGGGTAGGATTCACAGTGAAAAAAACAATAACCATATAGCTCCAGGAAATCATGGCCAATTGCCAACATAACTATATGTGATAAAACTCACTAACTAGTATCCAGACTCTTAGCAGACTGTAAATGCCAAATACTTTAAGTTTCAGATGGTGTAACAACATGAAAATCACATGAAAAACAAGTTAAGGTCAATTGGAAGGCTATATTTGTAAAACATAGTTATCCCTTATGAGACTACTGTTCTTTGAAGATTTCAAAACCATCTCTCAGCCATTTTCCCATTTGATCTGCTCAGTTGCTCTGAAGAATATTCTTAGGACATATTAATTTCCCATTTGCAAATGTATAAACTGAAGATTAAAGAGATTCAATGACAGAGCAAACATTGTATTGCACTCAGTAATTGTCTGGGAAGAAAAGTCACCATCAAGAGTGACAAAGCTTTATGCTCCTAAATAGAACCTTAAAAAGGAAGCAATTGTAGTTGTAAATATTAATCCTGATATGTCAACTGAATCAGATTAAGGAATTCCTAGGAGATTAGTAAAGCAAGCTCTTCAGTGTGTCTGGGTGGATGATGAAGCCATGATCTTGGGTACAATATGTGGTTCCTTGGCACTGTTCCCCTGCTCTGCTTCTAAGGTGCCATGACCTAAGAAGATTTGCCTTTCCACCATGATATCTCTGTCTTGGAGCTAACTAATAATAGCCTGAAACCATGAGCAAATTCAACTCCTCTTCCTTTACGTTGTAGTTGTAGATTATTGTGTCACCGTAATTAGATGTCTAATAACAGTAACTAAGTACACTGAACTCTTTACCAAAATGTTATTTTAGCAGAAATACTCAAGTTAAAATGACATCCAACTTCCATCTATCTTTATGCCCTTACTATCTCTTTCTTTCTTCATTATCCTCATCTCTTTTTGATGTATATATTTAATCATTTTTTATCTTTTATATTCCTCATTGGAAGGTAAATAGATGAAAGCAATGATGTCATCTGTGTTGTTTATGGTTGTACACTCAATACTTAGGAGACACAATATGAAGGTTAATAAACATTAGTGAATGCATGAGATAATGGTGAATGGACAAATATACTTGTTATAGATTTTGTCTAGGTGTACTCCCAATCCTCATGGGTTCCTAAGCGAGGCTTTTGGAATGTGGCTGGATCTATGGTGTATAAATATGGATTAAGGGTTTATGACTACTAAATTAGTCTACTGATTAGTTTATCATAGTTCTGGGCATGGATAATGGGAAGGCCCACCCTGGGTATTGGTGGAACCACCCAAAAGGCTTGTAGCTTGGATGGGATAAAAAGCAAAGGGATGCTGATGATTCTGTACTTCACTGCCTTTTTCCCGACCTTCCATGGACTGTTTCTCCTGTGCAATGGCATCCTGCCTTGGAGCCAGTCAACTATGGACTGAAACCTCTATGAACTATGAACCAAAATAAACTTTTCTTCCTTTAACTTGTGGGCATTAAGTATTTTGTCCACAAGAAATGCAACTAAAAGATCACTGAAGTTCTCTTACATGATAGATACTTTACGCATCATTTTACTTATTAGAACTAGAACTCCAAAATACGAAAAATTATGTCACACTTTAAGAGGTCTGGATAATAAATATAAATGTAATGAATATTATATGGTGGGGAAGAGTGAAGCTGTGTGTATTTTTGGATTATTTAAGATGGTCTTCTTCATGTGAAACTCTTCTGAAAATGTGGATAAAGCAATTCAATTCTTTTGGGAACTGGATGTTCCCAAGAGGAAAATAATACTAATTGCACTTTAATCTACTCTGAGACTATGTTTGGTTATAAAAGTACCAAGTGCATAGAGATTAAGAATTGAAATTTTGTATGCCTGTATCAAAACATCTCTCGGTTATAAAGGCGTCACAGTCACTGGAGAAGGAATGACTGACTGTGGAGACAGATAGTCTGCCCGGAACTCAGCAGCCAACCTCCTGTCCCCACTTGAGCCAGAGAGGCATGATCTTGGCTTATTCACTTTATGCTTTGGAACATGACAACGACACATTCCTCTGGAAAATGGAACATGAAACTCTACTTAAAGAAATGCTAGACAGATAATACAATCTCATGTGTGTAAGTGGTTCTGCTGCAGAAATCTATACTTATATCTATGAATAGTAAATGAACTGATTTTATTTACAGCAGAAAATTAAATGAATTTTATCTAAAAGGAGGAAAAAATAATCTGTAAAACTTCAGACCAAAACAAGACAAAAATGATTACTCCAACTGCACATTTATTTCCTCAGAAACGGGGACACGTCACACTCATCAGAACTGCCTTCTGGAGGATTCAAAGCCCCGCGCTCTGTCTCAGAGTCTCGGTTAGACAGTGGGCTCTTCCAGGCCCTGCAAGTCAAGGATCCTCCTGAGAAGCCGGTTTCAGAACATCACAGCAGCACTGCTTCTTAGTCTTCTAAAACACTGGGTTTAGAGGAAGCTCCTTTGAAAGGCATCAAGGCAGACATTAAATTAATATGAGTAAAAAGAGAGAAGAGAGTACCTCTGCGGCAGTTCCAAGATCAATGCCTCCTACAGCTTAAAAAGGTAGCACAGAGACAAGGCTAAATAAAAGCATATCTATCCCATTGAGTAAGGTGCCACAGGAGCAGTCAAACAGGTCCCGCCCTTAGCAAGACCAGCCTGAGTTAATGCTCTTCTATCAAGGATTCCAAAGCCACATATGTTTTTTTCTCAGTCTTGCAAAGTATTCAGTCATTATGGCCGGAAGAGAATTCACTGGCCCTCAAACTTTTGCAAGATAGCTGATTAAGTTCATGCAAAAGGACAACAACGAGGGACCAACTGGATCCCCCAGATTACACCCAACACCTCTCATGTTTCCTGATTCCTAAACCAGCTAATTCACCGCCATTCCACTCCTGCTGCCTCTCTGTCCCCTCCGCACACTGCCGGATTCTAAGAGGCTCGGCCCCCAAAGAAGGACTTGAGCTCCGCAGGGATGGTCTCAAGCAGCAGCTGAACCCAGCGCCTTCAGAATAGTTCCATTTTACTTTTTTTTTTTAAGCTACTATTTGTCCCCTTAGAAAGGAGAGGGAGGAGGAAGAGAAAAGAAAGAAAAAGAGCAGAGAGCAGAAACGTCTGTGGATTTTAGCGCAGGGTGCATGAAAAAATGATTCAGTTTAAAATAACTACACTTGGCAGAAAGCGTCACCGAGTTACCGCTTAAATTTGCGCAGTCCCACAGTGCCATCTAGCAGTACTCGGTGAAACGACAAATTTCTAATCCTTTTGCTGCTCACCTTTGTTATCACAGAATATGTATACCGGTGGTCTGATACGACGTTCATGTGCAAGTTGGGAAGGACGGGAAATTTTTGAGAGATGTAGGACAGAGAAATGATTTGATTTGGTGGTATTTTAAAAAGATCTGGCTCAGTATTGAGTGAACAGCAGTCTTAGAGGTGAATGTTAGAAGCCTCCGGGAAAACAGGAAAGTGACAATTTAGAAGGAATTTGGAGTAGGATAGAACTGAAGAAAAATGGCCAGATGGAAAAGTACTAGCTGAAGAACTGGAAGTATGATTTGGAGGAAAGACAAAGGTTAAAAATGACTCAAGATTTTTTTATTTAACAAAATCAACTGAATATCCACTTATAAGTCAGGGAAGACTGAACGAAATGTATCTCAAAGAGATCCCGTAACTCTGTACAAATTAAATCCCAAGAACCATCATGAGAGAAAAGAGAAAAGAATCTAATCACTCTCAGTTCTGACAGGAGATGCCCCTCTCTGAGGCTTGAACTTAGAGAGAAAAGCCCCCAATGTTAAAATAGTTCAAAATATGTCCTATGAATACAGGAATGGAGATGTTATTAACAGCTCATTAATTTATTTTACCAAGTAAGATTCTGGAAATTCCATGAGGCAGGTGTAGAAGTATACCAACAGTGTGGATTTAGAAGGAATAGAGAGAGATAATGAGGTTGTTTGAAAACTACCCCCAACAACTGTGGCTTTTTCAAGGTTAGTTATAAGAAAACTCAAAGGCCGTTGTTTTTACCATTTATACATTTACTTTATGTATAAAATAAGAAATACATAGATACATTGGAATTGCTCAATGATTTATTTGGTCACTCAAACATTTAAGATATACACTGCCATTAACCACTTGGTGTTCTCAGAATTTGGGGAAGATTGAAATGAATAGGACATGGTCTTTGTCCTCAAGCACACATGAGCTCAATTGATGATATTGCTAGTAGCTAGAAAAACTACACTATAATTTTTATAGGCAACCAAAATCCAGGAGAGATTGACTTTTACTACAGTAAAAGAAATAATTGAGCTGATCAAGAAATGGGTGCTATCTTTCAGTGCAGTCTCTTATTACATACTAAAAATATTAAGAGAGGACAGCAGTTTAAAATTGTGGAGGCCAGAGAAATGCCCCCAAAGTAGAGTTGTTCTTTTTCAGGGTTTGAGAGTGTCAATATCACCCAGTCATGAGTCGAGTGTCAGAGTGCATTTAACTGTTTTCTGTCATGAAAAGAGTTCCTCACCCTTATGACACTGGCTAGTGGATGTATCTTCAAGTATTGATGAATTACGTCTCTTCTCAGGTTTCCTGATAACCTCCCATCCCAGTTCATTAGTCCTTTCAATTTTAATAGTAATTCAATGTTTTAATCTGAAAGGGTTTAGCCTCAGCTAAAAACCAAAAGCCTCTCTACAAAGAGTGTAATGTGTTGGGGAAATACAGTCCAAAACAAAACCTCCTCACAACTCAGAAAGCCCCTCCACCAAGGTAGAAGAGCAAGAAAATTAGTCACTATTGAACAACCATTATAACCAGAATGTGATGTTATCAAAAGTAGTCAGTTAAAAAATTGTTAAGAAAAAAAAAATGTCTCTCCCTTGTACATAGCCAAGGGAGAGACATTTTTTTTTTCTTAACAATTTTGTACATAGCCAAGCAGGTATTACCCATGGTACACATGTTCTCCAGATAAACAATAACTAGTCCTCCTCACTAAGAGGACTTGACAATATCATGGCAACACAGAAATTCTCCTGGTATCTGTAGTAGTCACCTTTTTTTAAGCATAGATTTGTCCAGAGGAAGAATAAACTTTTTATACCTTTACATAACTTAGATCCAGTGCCCACTGAAGTTAGGCTCCTGCCCTCCTGCGGGACCTGAGAGATGGGCACTATCTCCCTTAACTGATTACATCTGAAGGAATTGTTTCCCAAGTCCTTGAAAAAGGCATCCCCGCCAAGAGGCTTGTTTAGCTTTTAAAAAGATTTACATACATTTTATAGAGACAAAGAAAGAGCTTACAATTGCAAGGTTTCTAAAGTAAATGCTCTAAGCAAAGAGAGAAAAAGCAAGTCTTATTTTCGACAGAAAGAGGGGGGAGGGAAGTAAGCCTCTTATTTATAATTTGTATGTGTCCTTACAGTGACTACTCAGTTACACTTAAACATGACAGAACTTTACAGGGAATTATCTGATGACTAGCCCTCTTAGAGAAAAAGAAGGGACTACTAGCACACCAAGGGTCTTCCTTAACTACGAGAGGGCTTCTGTGTATAGCTGGTTTGCAGTTAGAGGAAATAAGAGTCAACTACTAAAATCAGCTTCTCCTGCTCGATGTTTTGTTAATTTCTGAACTCATTTAAATTGCTCACTGACTGCTGGTCCTTGAGTTCCTGAATACCAAAGCTTTCCTTTCAAAATCAAATAAGAAATTTTATCATCCCTCTGAATCGGTTTGCATAGTGAGATCCATTTTGAAGTGGTCAAATCAAATGATCCACATGGTACAAATCAAAGTAAACATAATTGGTTTAAGCCCCTTCTGTTCAGTAGTACATTTCCAAAAACTGTGTCATGACATGACAAGAGACATTACATCCCAGGGTGCCTTGGGATAATTATATCTAGACCTTTAGTCATCTAAAATTTGCTAAAGGATTTCACTGATCAAAATTATCTATTTTACAATGTAGAATTCTCTTGCATAAAGGAATTTGCATGTGCCCTCCTGGATCAGCATTCTATTAATTGCTATCCAAAATCCCCTCCATGGGCAAACACTGTCAGTGCCCATTTGCACTCTTGGCCTACACTTCCTAAATCCCTCTATTCCAAGGAATCTGTCCTCAGCTCCTGGGACATTGCCTTCTTGAAACTCAAAATATTCTTACACCCGAGGACCAAAGGATGGACAGGATTAAATGTTATCAGTCAAGAACACAATATTAGGTAATATGGGGTTGTTAATGATGGTCTTTTGAACAAGAGGCACAAGAAACAGATGTAGGATGAACTGCAGAGAGGTGTAAAGAGTACAGGTTGAGAACACTCTTTCTCTTAGGCCAAGAATTGTAAAAAAGGACGATAGACCAAAAGAGGAAACATGAAGCATTTCCAAAAAGATATGCAGGATATACAGACTTCTATCTTTTACTGAAAACTTTCTCGAATTTAATGTACGTAGGGTTCAAAGTTCAGCTGCCACCAACTAGTCGAATAATCACCAGAAGGGAATGTGTCTTCTCTGGATTAGTTTCTTCATAGGTCTATTACCAATGATAATAGTACCTATATTAAAGTGTGGTTGTAAGCACTAAATCAGGTACTCTCCATTTAGAATTCAATGAAGTTCCTGTACATAGCAAAAATAACTATTATTCATATTATGACTACTGTGGTCTTTTTCATTCATCTTGATACAAATAAATTTTTTCTTTTGAGTAACAATCTTAATTTTTATTAAAATATATTTTAAATTATAACAAAGGAATTTTGAGAAAATATGGATCTACCGGGGTATAGAATATTTCTAGGAGATACCTAAGAAATGGAACAATGGCTGCCTCTGGGAAGGCCTTGTGGGAGACAGGAGGCAGAGATGGAAGCATTACTTCTCATTATCCATATTTCAATGTGAGTTTTACTGTGTGAATATTTTAACTGGTCAAGAAAAACTGTTTTGAAAGAGAAAGGGTACACTGTTTTCTGTACAGAAAAAAAGAGTGATGATTACAATTGTAACCTTTTTAGTTTGTGTAATCTTTATCAACAATGAGCAATCACCTGCAGCAAATTAAAGATGGGAAGCATGGAAGTTTAATAACATGGCCAGTATCATCCAGCTTGTAAACACCAGAATGAGGATTTGGATCCAAACTCCCTGCTCGAGTACACACACACACACACACACACACACACACTAGAAATCAAGTCTCTGTAGGGTTGCAGTTGGGTGTGACTACTGCCAAGTCTGTTTAGTCCAATGACTGACCACTTTAAACACTTACTAGTACTGCAAATTTTTAATAAATTCCACATATCAACTTTTGTGCAAAAAGAAGAAATTTTCAAAAATTTAAAAAATCTCTGATGCCTGAATGTCAAAGAACTACTGAGTAATCCCCATATCCAAATTAAATGTTAGGATCCAAAATCAAACAAAAATATCAATGAGTCTTTTACTAGCTCTTCCAAGAACCTACGTATTTCTTGAGATCGGCTTTGCACCTGCCAAATAAATTATTAAATTTATGAGAACGAAGATAAGCCAGAGCTACTGATCAGTGAAATTGGTTGCAACTGAGAACTCCAGCAAATGGCAACATCACTCAAGGTGTGTAGGAGTCTGCTGTGAAAGTATTACTAAGTTGCATGCGCTTGAATGCCCGGATGCCAGAGGCTCAGGGGAGAGGTTATTTTATGAGCATTGTGAAGTTTCTGTGTGGTGCTGGGCCAATTGCTCCCCAATGTAATAAGAGCAGAATTTAGAAGCATCTGCCTAAACTCTGGAAATAAACTTTGTTTATCAAGACATTAAATCAAAACCTATTTTCTCAAAAATGATTTCTTAAAATGATTTTTATATACCATTTGTGAACAAACTGATTTCCCACATTTAAATTTAACAAGCTTAAATTTATGGTGGTGCAAATGTGATATGCACTTTGCAGAAACCGCACTTCAATTTTGAATTCTGATATTTTCCAGGTGGCCAGTGTGTATTACAGCGCCCTCCAGTGACACTGCGCAGCCGCAGCAAGTCGCACCTCCGAGGCCGCCACGTGATCACGTGGGTCAGCAGCCAATACTTTACAAGCTGCTGTGTTGCTCAGCTACGTTGGGTATCTGTTAAGTTGCGTGTATTGAATGCATCCTCAGCTTACTCTAGTTTCATTTTACAATGGGATAATTGGGATGGAGTTTCACAGTAAATCAGGGCATTCATATCGAGCCGTCTTCACTCAACACAAGGGCGCTGTCTCCCTAGCCTGTGGCCCTCACGAGCTCTCCGTGGAAAGCACTGTAGAGGACTCAGCTCCAGCATCAGTGCTCAGAACATCAGCCTTCCCGTGCCACGTGATGGAAGGGACACCAAGGCTGTGCAGGGACTCAAGTTTTAATTTTGTCCCAGATACAGATTCTTTATGTGACCTGGGCACTGTGCAGACTTGGAAATAAAGATCACATTAAATAAAGGACAACGTATTTATGACTAGAAAAGTCACCTAAAGATGTGGCCACTAACCCCTTCCATGTAGTTTTTTATTTCCTTTGTGATGCTATGAATTGAACCCAAGCCCTCACACATGGTATGCTCCGCCTGTGAGCTTTATCTGGCCTTTTTCACAATTTTATTTTGAGATAGGGTCTGGTTAAATTTTCCTGGCTGGCCTTAAACTTGCAATCCTTCTGCCTCAGTCTCTGGTGCAGCCGGGATCACACCTGGGCCAGGCTGGGCCATGTCATTAATCTGCTCTGTGCTCTCAGTGGGCTGCAGAATGTGGAAGCTCAATGAATAACCTCTTCCTATTTAATCCAGTTATTTCTCTTTCTCATAGGATTTATCTCCCTTAATGAGATTATAAATTTTCTAGGGCAAGAGTGAAAAAACTGTATCTCATAAATGTATTCTTTCTCGTTTGCAAGTTTTTCTACACTGACTGTGGTTTTATTAAAGGTGTGAGTTGAAATATCCTCAAGTGGAGCTGAGATATCTCTCATCACCTCAGCGCACTCCTGTGCCCCTCCATTCCCTGCTTCTTGTGCTCAGTCTAGCTATGTACATTGATGTTACCAATCCGACCTCACAGTTTATGACTTATTCTGAAGGTGGGGATTATGCCTTATTTATTTTATTTAATAAAATCACTTATTTTCAGTCACTGAACTGTTTCGTGAGATACAAATTTCTTTGTTCAGTCAATGAAAGAGACAAGTAGAATCGCACTTACTAAAGTTACAGTTACAATTAGAGAAGTTTTCAGCCACCTAAGGAAGGAAGACAGGATTAAGCCATCAGAGGGTAAGAAAGAGGCCATCAGGCAAGAGTTTTGAGAGTATGATTTCCTGAGCTACATTTTGAAAACTAATGCTCAGGCAACCAGAGCTTGAAGCAGGAGTTCCTGGTAAAACATCATTTTTAAAGCCATGGAGGCGCAAAATGCTAAGTGAGTGAGAGAACAATAGAAACTAAATGCCACATGATCAGCGTTAAAGGTACACTTAACCTGGAGATAGAATAGTTACAACTCAGGCAGCTACATTAAATAGTGAATCAAAGCCACACATTTAACTTTGGGGAATTTCTCAACCTCATGTGTTATATCCAGGTAATACTGCTTTCATGGCGTTTTCATGAGGACTTAGTATGACTGCGTTTGTCGAAGATCTTAGCACAGGGCCTGACTCAGGAAATTTGCTCCAATGTTTGTTTGACCAAATTCACTTGACAGCATCCTAAGTATTCTGGTCATCATCACTGGATTTTCTATAACTCTCTGTTATCACGTTGCTATAGTGATTAGCAGTCTATGCGGTGATTTCAGTTAGGACGCCATGATTTTGAACTTGGCAAAATGGTATATTTGAAATGCTTTCTAAATGGTGCAGGTGTATCACATGTGTTATTTATTATTTGGTTATTACAGCATATCTCAGCCAATCTGCAATGATGGTCCTGAATAAGCTATGCCTCCTGTAATACATTGTCGTGTGCCCCCTTCCTAAAATGAATTTGGCCCTGCTTTAGCTGAAAGTATGTAGCAAAAATGATACTCTGCCAGGTATGGAGCTAAACCTTAAGGAAGTCATGTAGCTTCTGCTTTTGTGCTCTTATCAGCACTGAGCTAACATGTAATAAGGAAAAACAAAAGAGAGAAAATCCAAAGGGAGACACAGGCCTTGAAACTTCACAGAGAGAGACAGAAATCTTAGCTGAGCCTAGATATCTAGCAGTCATCCTCCAACGCATGGAAATATGAGGAAAGTCATCTTGGACTCTCCAGCCATAGCTGCCATCTGATGCAGCCTCAGCCAAGGGAAATCAATAGCAAAATCATTCAGAAAACCCTTACAAATCCACTAATGCATATGAAATAGCCAAATAGTAACAAGTTACTTAGTTTTAGAGTGCTTTACTCCAAAGCAATGGTTAACTAAGAATAAGATATACCTTTGATCTGTGCGGGAAGCCTAGGAAAATAGAAATATCTGGGCCTGTAGGGAATTGTGGGTTGATCTTTCTTATTCTACATTCACGTGATCTCAACCAGCACCCTATGCCATAGCATTTTAATTGATCTACAACAGTGATAGAAATATCAATTTTTACATAACCTTCCTGAATATAACCTGCATTTCTCAGACCCTTTACATCCAGGTATATCCAAACAGCTAAATTTTGCCAAAGGGGCTATGATCAGAAATGCAACTTACAACTTTTAGATATTTTTAAACAGAGGAAGAGCATCAGCTTTTCTCCTTTCCTCCACTTTTGAATACAAATGAAGACAGAATAGCTGCAGTTACACTAGATAGTGAAATCAAAGTCACACATTGACTGTAGCAAAGCAACAAGAAAGAAACAGTCTACTTCATTGATGATTCTGGAGTCATATGCCAGGACTGATCACCTTCAGGCTTTCTGTGTGCAACAGAAACAAATTCCTTGTTCATCTGAACCAATGTCAATTTGCTCTTTTGACATTTTCAATCAAATCTAATGCTAACAGGTATACCATTTTTAAGTTAAAAATTCCCAAATTTATTATTTCTGTCTCAGTTTCTCCTCTGAACTCAAATTCATGTGCCTATCTGCCCATTTACATCTCTACTTAGGTATCTAATAAGCATTTTAAATTTAATGTGTCTAAAATCACACCCCAAATTTTATCATACTTCATAGGACTTTTTTCTATTTCTTTCCTATTGTAATAGATGAATTTCCATTTTATCAGTTACTCAAGCTAACCACTTTAGATTCACAGTCATTATTCTTTTTATGTTAAACACATACTCTTGGCTGTACTATCAAAAACTGACAGTTTTTAACAGCCTCCACTATCACTAACCTTCTCCAAGCAGCTTTGACTCTCACAGAGAGATTGATAATAGCTTTCACTCTTATTCACTCCCAGTGGTAAATGTGATCCTTTAAACGTATGTTAGAAAATGCTAGTATTTTCTCCAAAGCCTTCTGATGGCTTCTTATCTCAAGACAGAGCTAATCCAAAGTTTTTCCTTTTTCCTGGAAGGCCCTAAATAATTTTACTGCATCTTGTGCCACATGTCTCTGATCTCACCTTCTACCTTCTGATTTTCACATTGTACTCAACTATATCAGCTTCTTCTTTTCCTTGTCCATGTATTCTCAAATTAAATGGTTTTTAATCTGTTGTTCCCTCAGGCTGGAATACTCTATTTTAAATATGCACATGATTTGCTCCTTCTCTTAGATCTTTGATCAAAAAGAAGCCTTCTGTCTCAGTTACTTTTCACTCTTTGCTGGGACAAAATACCTAATGCCAAAATTTAGGGAAGGAAAGGTTTATTTCTTACAGTTGTTGGGAGTTTCAGTCCATACTTAGTTAACACCAAAGCAGTGTGGTGTGGTGGGACAGCCATTCATGGCAGCTGCCAAACAGCAAGGTGAACCTGCAAAAGAGAGAGCAGAAGAGAGAGAGACAGACCTTCCTTACACTGTATGTTGGCTCCACCCCTGGGCAGGTATAGCACTCACATCACCAATCCCAGTGCTAGACAACAAACCAATCACAAATGCCATACTCAGCCCAGTCCATATTACATGAAGCCTTGCGGGGGGGACACAGGATCAAACCAATACAACTTCTTTGTATTTTATATATAAAAATAGTTACCAAATGCTCCTCAGATTGTTTTCTGGCCACTCACCATCATATTTCCATAAGTTGTTTAATTTTTGCTTATCACACAAATCAATATCTGACATATTCCACAACCACCATTTTCTTTTCCACCTTTCCCCATTACACTGCAAGAACCATTATCTTTGTATATTTTATTTTTTGTTTCATTTCTAGAATTTCAAACACTACCTGAAACACAATGCTTAATAACTCACTGCAGAACTTACGGATGAAAGAACATAAGAAAATTCCAGAGTTAAGATAAAAGATTATTTCCTCTTTGCAGACATTTATTTCATATCGAAACCCTAAATTTGATTTTGATTTTAAAAGCTGTGTTTTATTATTGAACCCATTACTTTGCAACCTTGACAAAATAATCACAGAGTTTCTTTGCAATTCTACTAGGTCACCATTCAGCCTGAGTGTGTGGCAACCTCGTGCATATATGACCTGTTTATGTATTTATTTTTAGTTCAGCAGATGTCACAGATGTTCAGTTGAGGCTGGAACCAATGACCTCCTCTATTCAAGGCTCTGAGCAGAAGCCCTTTGCTTCCTATCACCAAGGAACATGGAAATCACGTTTTGGTTAACTCAGGATAGTAGGTTTATGATAGTGTTTATCTTTCTCTTTTACTTCATTTTTTAAAACTTCAATAAACAATTTGTGTTATGGTGATATGTGGGGAGCCACCCTCAGAGATGTACTTTTGCCGTGAGGCCTGCATGTAGGAGCTGAGGCCTGAGCTAGATTACCCCGCCCGTCGAGTGAGCCAGGATGGTGCTCGTTTCCTGTTACAACCCCGCTGTAGATGATCTCTGCCCAGTTACAAATGACACCAACCAATGATAATGTACCCCCCGAGACGATCTGATTGG
>RJWM01019277.1:0-39395 GCA_004363535.1 Dasyprocta punctata
GCAGATTCCGCCAGGACCCTCCAGGCCTGGTGTGGGCAAGGAACCGTGCCTAATTAGGTGCAGTTCCAGTCTCAAGATGGAAGCCTGTTCCTCGCTCTCCCTGGGGAGTGGGGGGTGCGGGGCTGGGGACTGCCGAGTTTACTCACTCACCAGCTCGCGACCACCTCTTTCCACAATCGATAGCTGCCTCCGCGGTTTCTGCTTTAGCCACAGAAGTTCAGTCGCGCATCTCAAACACTTTAATCGCACCTTCCCAGTTTGAGTCCGCGTTGGTTGGATTGAGCTCCGGTCAGAGGTTCCGCCACCTTTGTTTGTTTACCTCTTTTTTTTTTTTTACTCTTTCCGAGGGCTACAGTTCCCATCCTAGACTCCTCTTAGGTCCAGAGGATCCATCTCCCTCCCCTTTCCTTCTTTCTGTTATTGTATTATTTTGTATTCCAGCATTTGGGAGGTATATTCCAGGGAGCCTCCTTACGGTGGAGTCATCAGGTCGGCCATTTTGCAGGACTCCGCTCTTTCTCTTATCTAATTGCTCTAATTCTTACACATCTATATTGAACAGGAGCAGTAAAGTGAGCATCATTGTTTTGTTCCTGATTTTGGAGTAAACCTTTTCAATTTTTGACCTTTTAGTATAATGTTGGTTGTCTTACCATACAGAGCTTTCTCAATTTGAGATTGAAACATTCTATTCCTATTCTCTGTAGGAGTTTTATCATGAATGGGTGTTGGAGTTTGTCAAAAGCTTTTTCTGAGTTCACTGAGAGATCATGTGGTTTTTGTCCTTGGTTAATTAATGGTGTATTGCATTTATTGATCTGCATATTTTGAACCATCCTGCAAACTTGGGATGAATCTTATTTGGTCATCGTATATAATCATTTTGATAATTTGCTACACTGTGTTTGCCATTATCTGGTTGAAGATTTTTGCATCTATATTCATTTAAGGGACTGGACTACAGTTATTTTTAAAATTGCTTTTTATTTTTATATTTTGATTCAGTCCATCTCTGGTTTTGGTGTTTTGGTTGTGATATCTGGATAATGCTTACTTTATGGAATGACCTTGGGAGTATTGCTTCCCTTTCAATTTCACTAAAAAGTTTGAGGTGCAGTGGCATTAGATCTTCGCTAAATTTCTTGCAGTATTCAGCAGTAAATCAGAACCTAGGCTTTTCTTTGTTAGTAGTTTTTATTATTTTTTCAATTTCATTGACTAATATTGAATTATTTAAAAGTTTATGTCTTCTTGATTCAGTTTTGCTAATTGATATGTATCTAGGAATCTATTCATTTCTTCTAAATTTTCTTTCTTATTAGAGTACAAATTCACAAAGTAGTTACTGAGAACCTTCTGTATTTCTGAAGGAACTGTGGTGAATTCTCCCTTTTTATTCCTAATTGCATAGGTGTGTGCCATTTTTTTCCTACTTTTGATAAGGCTGACTAAATGTGTGTCTATTTTATTTAATGTCTCAACCAACTCTTCAGTTCATTGATTCTTTGGATTGTTTTATTAGTCTCAACTGCATTAATTTTTGCTCTGATTTTTATAATGTCCTTCCTCATAGGAGACTTATGCTTAACTTGTTCCTTTCTTTTTTTCTAGGACCTTATGGCACCACATTAGGTTGTTTTTCTTTGCTCTTATTTTTTCTGATGTGGCAATTCACTGTGAAAAACTTCCCTCATAGGACTGCTTTCAATGCATCCTATAAGTTCTGGCATGTTGCATTGGCATTATCATTCAATTTTAGAAACTGCCTAAATTTTCCTTAATTTTATCTGTAACCCATTGTTTATTTAAGATGGTATTATTTAATTTCCAAGTTTTTACAAAAGTTTTGTGATTTCTTTTGGCATTCATTTCCAAATCCATTGTACTATATTCTGAAAATATTCATGGAATATTTTCAATTCCTTTACATTTACTTAAGCATATTTCATGAGATAGCATGTGGTCCATTTTGGAAAGTCCAATGTGCTGCTGAGAACATGTATTCTCTTGCTGTTTTATAGTACACTCTATAGATATCTGCTAAGTACACTTGTTGAAAACTTTGTTTGAATTCTTATCATGGTTTCTTGAGTTTTTCTCAAATTTATCTATTTGTGACAGTAATGAGCTGAGCTCCCCTACTGCAATTGTTTTAGTACTTATCTGATTTTTCATACTCTTTGGTGATTTTTTTATAGTTTGGTATGCTGATATTTGGTGCATATGTATGACTAATTTTTATCTCCTACTCTTGGATTCTTCCCTTAATAAGTATATTGTGGCTTCCTTTGTAGTTTCTGACGATCTTTGGCCTGAAACTCAAATTGTCTGGAAGTAGCATAGCTACTTTTGCTCTTTTCCAGGCTCCTGTTTCATGGAGTGTGTTTTTTTTCATCTTTTGACTTTATTCTATAAATTTCCTTTTGGATTAAATTTATTTATTTTATACAGGATATTGTTGGATCTTGTTCTTGATCCATTTTGCTAATCTGTTCTTTATAGTTGGTGGATTGGGACTTGCCACATTCACGATTATAATTGATAGGTATTGACTTACTATGTCAATATATTATTTCCTGCTGCTTGTTCCCTTTCTAGTCCTATCATTTAACTGTTTACCTTGAGAGAGGATGCAGTAGTAAAGGTAGAATAAGGAAAGGTTCTAGGTAAATTAAGCAACTACAAAAATAATACTATGGAGAATAAAAGGTTTATATCAGAGAAAATTGGAAAGACTGGGAGAGATCACAATATACAAAAATATCCTTGATAAGAATTTAAAATCTGGGAGAATCATGGATAAATAGTAAAATAGTATTATATGAAAGCTAGAATTGATTAAAAGTAATAGGGAGAAGAGAAGAAAAAAATTTAAAGTCACCTACAGATTTGCAAGAAGATGGGATGGCAGGAAGTGGCCACAGATCAGCCTATCCAATAACCACAATCCAGACACTGGAAAATAATGATTAGTGGAAGTAAAGGAGGAAGTTGGATCCCTGGGTCCCAGAAAGGGTATGAGAGGAAAATTGGAGAGTACAGAAAAATTGAAAAAAGATAGCAGAGCACAGAAAAAAGAAGGAGCTACCTACACTTTCTTTCCAGTTCCTGGCATGTGGTGAAAGTTTGAATCTACAGAGACACAGTGGAAACTGGTGACTCCAGAGGCCTTTAGGGAGAAACTCACCAGTGAAATGGTGCACTGAATGCTGAGAACTACAATATCTGGGGTGTGAATTCAGTACAACCATCTGCCAGTTGCCCTAGAAAGAGTGCTTTTTCAGGTGTGATTTTAGGCAGGGCCTAACTGAACTTGTTAGTAAGGGTAGTCATAGGCTGGCTTCATTTTAGGGTTCCTAGTGTTAAACTGCTACAGTAGCTGGGTGAGTGACAACCACAAGAGATATCCAGGGTCCAGGAGTTTTACTCAGGCCAGCAAGAGACACCCAGAGTGTTGTAAACTAAAAGAAACAGACCCCACATCCATGACAAGAGGCCAGGTCCAACCTGAATTTCCATGGAGGTGAAAGTCCCAGGACTGGCACACAACCCTAAACATACTGCCAGTTTGCTTGGATTGTCCAGCATGGATCTGCCTCTGACTACCTCTCTTCTCTACCTCTGAAAAGAAAGTCACACATTAAATTGAACAATGCCACTTGACTGTAGACCCCAGAAAAAAACCACAGACTTGAAATCACTTAGAAAACCTTTTTTCTTTACTTTTACTTTTTCAAAAATTTTCTTCATTTATGAATTTTTTGTTTGTTTGCTGGGTTATGTGTGTGTGTGTATGTGTGTATGTGTGTGTGCATGTCTGAACATTCTTTTTAGTCTTATTTGTGTATTTTGTCTTTATGTTTTCTCCTTCTTCCCTTCCCTTCTGTATTCTTCACCATTTTCCTGAGTGTCAGGTAAATTTCCTTTGTCCTTCAGACTTGCTTCTAATTGCTTTTTCTTCTTTCAGTTCTTTATTTAACTCTCTTCTCTCTTATAAGTTTTCCCACCTTATGGTAAAACTGCTCTAACGAGTGGATTTTTACTGTAAATATTTTGCTGATTAGTCTTAGATTTTGTTGTATATCTATAAGTCTACGAGGGCTAAAGGGGTCAATTTATTAGTTATCTCAGTTTGTATCATTTTTCAGTCTGTATTTGATGCTATGGTTATTACTGATTTTATTATTACTTGAACCAAAATGACATAGTTGATGTGATCAATTTATCTTTCTTGTATGCCAATACATAGATTTTCTGGAGATCATAAACAATACCACATTCCAAAACCAAATAATTAAGTGCTAGGCCAAACAGGCTGAACTATTTCATCCTTATTAGACACAAGAGGCAGGGTTCTGGTACAGACTCACAGGCTAAAAGCCAACTAGAAAACATCTCTTAAAATTTATCATTTCCATAAGAGGTCTTGATACTAGTAATGAAGCTGCCTACCATAAACAATTTGCAAGCCTCAATGTGGAAAACAAATAAGCAGAAAGATAGAAATAGAGAAAACCCAAAATCAAGATGAAATTCAACAGCTCTAACTCACCCAAAACAAATACAGTGGGTATTTAAGTGGAAGAAATCAAAATCCACCCAGTTGATATTTCTGAAATGGTAATATAAGATATAACAAAACAGATGGGTAAGTCTCTAACAAAATCAAAACAGAACTATTTACATGTATAATTAGACAGATGATGTCCAAAATGAAAGATACTGTGAATCACAAGCAGATACAGAAATAAAAAAGTCAATTAGGAAAGACATGACTGCCCAATATAGGAAAGAAATGGATGCCATACAACACATTCAAACAGGTATACAAACTGAAAAGTCTATTGAAAGTATACAGAGCAGAATCAACAAATGTGAAGAAAAAATATCAGATCTAGAATACATGGTTGTGGTTGGCAATCATCAAATGAAAGGCCTCTTAAAAATAGCAAGAGACCATGAAAATCAATGAATCCAATTGTTGTTTGAGATGATGCCAAGAATAACAACATGAGATTAATTAGAATCAGTGAAAAACCAGAAGACAGCACAAACACATAAAAAAAAAGTGTTCATAAATGTAATAGAAAATTTTTCAAGGATGAAAAAAGAACTTAGATAAGTGAGACATATGAAACACCAAATAGCCATGATTAGAAAACATAAAAACTACAAGTCATACAGTAGTTAAGATTATAGAAATTCAGCACAAAAGCAGACTAATAAAACTGGTTTGACAAAAGAGACAACCTACAGAATAAGATAGATTCTTCCCAGTTACTCCTTAGACTGAGGACTAATATCTAGAATACAGAATATAACCAAAAAAATTAAACCACATAAAATTAAAGACCCAGTCAAGAAATGAGCAAGATAAATGAATAGACACTTCACAGAGTAAGAAACACATTCTAAGATTTCCTCTTACTCTGGAAAGAATGGCAATCAATTAGAAATCAGCCAGTTAAAAGTCCTGGAGGGCTGTAGTGAAACAGAAAAAGAAAATAAAAAACCTTCTTCATTGTTGGTGACTAGTACAAACAATATTGAAGTCAGTAAAGAGATTTCTCAAATAACTGAAATTTATAAATTCCATATGACCCACATCTGCCCTTGCTAGGCATCTTCCTCAAAGAGCTTAACTCATCATACTACAGTGACACATGTATATCAATAGCTAAATTCTGGCAGCAGCCTGTATATCCATCATAAGCGGTTGGATAAAGAAAATGTGACATCTATACAGAATGAAAAGCCCTTCTGCTATAAAGAATGACAAATTTGACACATTTGTAGGAAAATGGATACATCTAGAAAATATAATGCTAAGTGAAATAAACCAGACACCCCAATTTAAATATCACACAGTGTCTCTCATTTGTTAGGCAAAGTACAAGCAATGAAAACGATAAGGTTGAATAGAAAGTGACAAAGGGATAGATCTCTTGCAACACAAAAGTAGTCCAAGGGAACATGGGTTAGAGGTGAGGGGGAGGAAAAGGGGAAATAAAAATAATAATGGTATGCCATGTACAAGAACATAATATTCCCAATTAATGTAAACATTATATACCATAGCATGAGCTAAGACAAACAACATCAATAAGAATGAAAATTGGGATAATGAAACAGGAAGAGGAAGAAGTTGGGGGGAGGGAATTTTAAAAAAGAAACAAGCTGTAATATGTACATGTATCAAGTCTCCAAGATGAATACATAAATTGAACTACTTAATTTGCAAACATGTACAGGTAAAACATTTCAAAAAAATTGGTGTTGGTTATCCACATATAAAATATATAAATTCTTAATTATTATTTGAACACTTACAAAAATCAACTAAAAATACATTAATCTATTAAGTTTAAAACCTAAGGCCAAGTTTGGTGGTACATGTGTGTAACATTAGCAGTCTGAGAAACTGCAACTGAAGGAGGATTTCAAGTTTGTGTCCAGCCTCAGCAACTTACCAATTTAGCAAGATTCTGCCTCAAAATAAGAAAGGTAAAGATAGCTTCACATATAGCTTATTGTGAAGGTCATGAATTCAATTCCCAGTATTGCAAAACAGAAAATCTGAACCTATGAAAAGATGAGAAGCAAATACAAGGGAAGTGTATCAGATATTGAAATGGGCAAGAATTTTTCAGGAAGGGCCTTCAATATATAAGCAAAAGCAAGATCAAAATGGAATTCTAACAAAATATACATTTTGATACAGAATAAAAGAAAGAATCAACAAAGTTAGGGCACAACCTAAACAATGAAGAAACTATTTGCCAAATAAATATCTGACAATGAAGAACTCAAACAACTTTATAGAAAAACACCAGAAATTTTAAAATGTGTACTAGAATACCCAAGAATAATAAGTAAGTACTCAATACCATTATTCATTAAGGAAATGAGGATGAAAACAACAATTGAATATCACATCACTCCAGTAAAAAATGAGAGTTATCAAAAATACAAAACATAAAATATGTGAGAAAGCTTATGGGGAAAAGGGGACCAGTAAACACTATTAATGGGAATGTAAACTTGTGTAAACATTACTGAAAATAGTATGGAACCTCCTCAAAAATTTAAAATGAAAAAGAACTACCCTACTACCCAGCAATGCCACTCCTGTGTACATATCCAAAGGAAATACACACAATGAAAAAAGGCCTTCACTTCCATGTTTATTGCAGCACAATCCACAGCAATCAAGAAATGGAAACAATCAAAGCATACATCAAAATGACAAGTGAACAAAGAAAATGTTATATACACAATGGAATATAATTCTGTTATAAAAACAATGAGATCATAGAATTTGCAACACCATAAATTGAACAGGAAGTCATTATAAGTGAATAATGCAGGCAGAAAAAGAAAAGTACAGTATGATCTTAATCATACATAGTTTCTGAAACAGTTGACCTCATGGAAATTGAGAGCTCAGTGTTGGTCACAAAAGGTTGGGCTCAATAATGAGGAATGGAGGTGTGGGGAAATGTTGAACAGTGGGGTGTGTGATATAGTTAGATTAGAGTAAGAACTTCTGTTATGTTGTTGCCCACTGGAGTGACAATAAAAATCTATAATGTGGCATATATCTCAAAAGAGGAGAAACTATTCTTGAATTACACAATAAACAATAAAAAATGAGGAAATAGATATTTATCAATATATTAAAACATTTACAGCACCCTAAAATATGTATGATATATGTTAAAATAAATTTAAAACATAAAAATGAAAGTAACAATGCTAAAAATCCATAACTTTCTACACTGATATGACTCACGAATATAGAACCAACTTCCCAGGAATATAAACATTACCTGGTGAAGGCATGTGTCCAAAAATGCCATTGAAGAAAGCGGGCATCCGAATGCTGCCACCGATATCAGAGCCAACACCTATCACTGAACAGGCAGCTGCCAGAGTGCAGCCCTCACCACCTATAGAAAGTGCAAATAAAATAATTTGAAATAACGTATTAGGAACATTATCATTTGCATGACATAAATGTTCCATTCTTTCACTTTTCAAACCTTTTGTTTTAAGATTTCAAGTGACTCATGATTTGAATAATTTTATTTATTTATTTATTTATATTTAAGCAGAAAAAGAAAAAACAAGACATATATGACAAAGACAAAAAAAAACAGACAAACAAACAACTAGAGCAAATGCACAACAGCAACACTACAGGTTTACAAAACAAGACAATAGAAACGACAACGGTTGCAATATTGCGTATCGTTATCTTTAAAACGGTTGTTTACATCAGCAGATACAGGCATGCAAAACTGATCTAATCATACTAGTACTAACGGCCCTCTCTCAACAACGAATGCATTCAGCAGTGTGTTCCTTCTAGCTATCTTACATATACATATATACAGATCTATATCTTTTCCTTTTCCCTTCCCTCCTTCCCCCCACTTCCCTTCCCAGTCACTTTTGCTCTTTGAGCTGATTTCTACCCTTCCATAGTATTTATAATAGACTGGACCATATATACTTTTTCAGTTTCTTATACTAGGAAGACAATACAGTATTTACACATGTGGGTTTGATTTATCTCATTTATGAGTATGGTCTGAAGTCCTGACCATTTACTTATGAAAGTCTCAATGCAATCTTTCTTAATAGCTGAGTAGTACACCATTGTATAAAAATATCGCATCTTTTCTATGCGTTCTTTGATTGATGGGCACTTGGGTTGTTTCCAAGATCTGGCTATTACAAATTGGGTTGCTATAAACATGGGTGCACAGATATCACTGTGGTATGTTGTTTTCAATTCTTCTGGGAAAATGCCAGGAAGAGGGATAGCTGGGTTGAATGGGATCTCTAATCCTAGATTTTTGAGGAATCTCCACACTGACTTCCACAGTGGTTGCACCAGTTGACACTCCCATCAACAGTGGGGAAGAGTTCCTTTTTCCCAACAGCCCCTTCAGCATTTGTTGTTGCTTGATTTTTTAATTTTGGCCATTCTTTCTGGAGTGAGATGGAATCTCAGCGTTGTTTTAATTTGCATTTCCTGAATGACCATTGATGTTGAACATTTTTTCATATTTCTTTGCCATTTGTATTTCTTTCTTGGAGAAGTGTGTATTCATCTCAGATGCCCATTTTTGGATTGGGTCCTTGAATTTTTGGTGGCAGATTTCTTTTAATTCTTTATATGTTTTAGATAGAAGTCCTTTGATGCACGATTGGCTAAAATATTTTCCCAATTCGTGGGTTTTCTTTTTACTCTGTTGGAAATTTCCTTTAACATGCAAACACTTTTTAGTAAGATGAGATCCAGTTGTTGATTCTGGGAAGTGTTTCCCGTGCAATTTGATTTTTGTTCATGAACTCTCTGCCTACTCCTATATCATCAACATTTTTACCTACTCTGTCTTGTAGTAAGTTTAGTGTCTGTTTTAATATTCAGATCTTTGATCCATTTTGACTTTATTTTAGTGCATGGTGATAGGCATGGATCTAGTTTTAGTTTATGGTATATAGAAAGCCAGTTTCTCCAGCACCATTTGTTAAAGAGGCTATCTTTCTTCCAATGTACATGTTTGGCCCCTTTGTCAAAGATGAGGTGACTGAGTGTGTTTGTAGTTGTGGCTGTATCTTACAATCTATTCTATTGATCTTCAAGTCTGTTTTTATTCCACTACCATGCTGATTTTATCTCAGTAGCTTTGTAGTGTAGTTTCAAGTCAGGGATTGTGATGCCTCCTGCCTTAGTTTTGTTGCCCAGAATTGCCTTTGCTATTCTAGGTCTTTTCTGGTTCCAGATGAGTTTCAGGAATGCTTTCTCTAGCTCTTTGAGGTAGGCAAGTGGTATTTTGATTGGGATTGCATTAAATCTGTATAATAATTTTGGAAGAATGGCCATTTTCATGATGTTTGTTCTTCCTATCCATGAACAGGGGATATTTTTCCATTTTCTGAAATCTTCTTCGATTTCCTTCTTTAGAGTAATGTAATTTTCACTGTATAGATCTTTTACTCCCTTTGTTAGATTGATTCCTAAGTATTTCATTTTTTTGGTTGTAATAATGAAGGGTGTGGTTTCCCTTATTTGTCTATCAGTGACTTTGTTGTTTCCGCCCGGGAATGCTATTGATTTTTGAGTGTTGACCTTGTATCCAGCTACATTACTGAATTTGCTTATTACTTCTAGAAGTCTTCTTTTTTTATTTTAGTGAAGAGAAAAACAGAAAAAAAGACATATGAAACAAAAACAACAAGCAAAACAGACAAACAAACGACTAGAGCAAATACACTACAGCAACATTGCAGGTTTACAAAATCGGATGACAGAAACTTGACAATGCTTGCATTATTGCACATCGTTATCTTTAAAATGGTTACATTAACAGATATAGACATGCAACATTAATCTAATCATATGAGCATTAACTGTTCTTTCTCAACAATGAATAGATTCAAAAGTGTGTTCATTCTACTTATCTTACATATACATATATACAGGTTTATATCTTTTCCTCTTCCCTTTTCTCTTTCTACCTTTTCCCTTCCCAGTTACTCTTGCTCTTTGAGCTGTTCTTCACCTTTATGTAGTATTTATTACAGATTTTGGATCATATATACTTTTCCGTTTCTTACACTAGGGAGACAATACGGTATTTACACATGTGGGTCTGATTTATCTCACTTACGAGTATGGTCTCCAGTTGTGACCATTTACTCACAAAAGTCTCAATGCAATCTTCCTTAATAGCTGAGTAGTACTCCATTGTATAAAAATACCACATCTTTTTTATCCATTCTTTGATTGATGGGCACTTGGGTTGTTTCCAAGATCTGGCTATTACAAATTGGGCTGCTATAAACATGGGTGCACAGATATCACTGTGGTATGATGTTTTCAATTCTGGGAAAATGCCCAGAAGTGGGATAGCTGGGCTGAATGGGATCTCTAATCCTAGCTTCTTGAGGAATCTCCACACCAACTTCCATAGTGGCTGCACCAGTCTACACTCCCACCAACAGTGGAGAAGAGTTCCTTTTTCCCCACAGCCCCTCCAGCATTTGCTGTTGCTTGATTTTTTAAACTTGGCCATTCTTTCTGGAGTGAGATGGAATCTCAGTGTTGTTTTAATTTGCATTTCCCGAATGACCATTGATGTTGAACATTTTTTCATATATTTATTTGCCATTTCTATGTCTTTCTCTGAGAAGTGTGTATTCATCTCTGATGCCCATTTTTGGATTGGGTCCTTGAGTTTTGGGGGCCTGATTTCTTTTAATTCTTTATATGTTTTAGATAGAAGTCCTTTGTCTGATGGACAATTGCCTAAGATATTTTCCCAGTTTGTGGGTTTTCTTTTCACTCTGTTGGAGATTTCCTTTGACATGCAAAAACTTTTTAGTAGGATGAGATCCCACATGTTGATTCTGGGAAGTGTTTCCCGTGCTATCTGATTTTTGTCCATGAACTCTCTGCCTACTCCTATGTCATCGAGATTTTTTACCTACTCTGTCTTCTAGTAAGTTTAGTGTCTCTGTTTTTATATTCAGATCTTTGATCCATTTTGACTTTCTTTTAGTGCATGGTGATAGGCATGGATCTAGTTTTAGTTTACGGCATATAGAGAGCCAGTTTTTCCAGCACCATTTGTTAAAGAGGCTATCTTTCTTCCAATGTACATATTTGGCCCCTTTGTCAAAGATGAGGTGGCTGAGTGTGTTTGTAGTTGTGACTGTATCTTCTAATCTATTCCACTGATCCTCAGGTCTATTTTGATTCCAGTACCATGCTGATTTTATCACAGTAGCTTTGTAGTATAGTTTCCAGTCAGGGATTGTGATGCCTCCTGCCTTCCTTTTGTTGCCCAGAATTGCCTTTGCTATTCTAGGTGTTTTCTGGTTCCAGATGAATTTCAGGAATGCTTTCTCTAGCTCTATGAGGTAGGCAGGTGGTAGTTTGATTGGAATTGCATTGAATCTACATAATAATTTTGGGAGAATGGCGATTTTCACGATATTTCTTCTTCCTATCCATGAACAGGGACTATCTTTCTATTTTCTGAAATCTTCTTTGATTTCCTTCTTTAGAGTAATGCAATTTTCACTGTATAGATCTTTTACTTCCTTTGTTAGATTGATTCCTAAATATTTCATTTTTTTGGATGTTACAGTGAAGGGTGTGGCTTCCCTTGATTCTCTCTCCGTGATTTGTTGTTTGTGTCCAGGAATGCTATTGATTTTTGAGTGTTCACCTTGTATCCAGCTACATTACTAAATTTAGTGTTTACTTCTAAAAGTCTTCTAATGGATTTTTGGGGGTCTTCTATATAGAGTATCATATCGTCTGCAAATAATGATAATTTCACTTCTTCCTTTCCTACCCTTATTCCCTTTATTTCTTTCTCTTGTCTATTTGCTCTGGCTAATATTTCCAGAACTATATTGAATAGGAGTGGTGATGGTGAACATCCTTGTCTTGTTCCTGATTTTAGGTTGAAAGTTTTCAGTTTTTGTCCGTTTAGTAAGATGTAGGCTGTTGTTTATGATACATGGCTTTCATCAGGTTGAGATAGAGACCATCCATTCCGATTTTCTGTAGGGTTTTGATCATGAATGCGTGTTGGATTTTGTCAAAAGCTTTTTCTGCATCTATTGAGATGATCATGTGGTTCTTGTCCTTGGCCCTGTTGATATGGTGTATTACATGTATTGATTTCAGTATGTTGAAGCATCCCTGCATTCCTGGGATGAATCCCACTTGATCGTGGTGTCTAATCTTTCTGATTACTTGCTGGATTCTATTTGTCAGAATTTTATTGAGGATTTTTGCATCTATGTTCATTAGGGAGATTGGCCTGTAATTTTCTTTTTTGGTTGGGTCTTTCTCTGCTTTTGGTATTAGAGTAATAGTTGTTTCCAGGAATGAGTTAGGGAGACTTGCTTTCCTTTCCATTTCATTGAAGGGTTTGAGGAGTGTTGGCATTAAGTCTTCCCTGAATTTCTTATAGAATTCAGCAGTGAATCCATCAGGGCCCGGGCTTTTCTTTGTTGGTAGGGTCCAGTTACATTTTCAATTTCATTAGCTGAAATTGGGTTATTCAGCAGCTTCACATCTTCTTGGTTCAGCTTTGGTAATTCATAGGTTTCTAGGAATCTGTCCATTTTTTCTGTGTTATCGAATCCATGTGAGTAAAGGTTTTGGAAGTAGGTGTTGATGATCTTCTGTATTTCCACCGTGTCTGTAGTGATTTCACCATTTTCATTTCTCATTGCATGAATCTAAGTTTTTTCTTTCCTCTTTTTGATTAGGTTGGCTAGGGGTTTATCAATTTTATTTACTCTTTCAAAGAACCAACTCTTTGATTCATTAATTCTTTGTATTGTTTTCTTAGTTTCAATTGCATTAGTTTCTGCTCTAATCTTAATAATTTCCTCCCTTCTTTGGTCTTTGGACTTGACTTGCTCTTCTTTTTCTAGAAGTTTGAGGTGCAGCATTAGGTTCTTTATGTGTGTTCTTTCCATTTTTCTGATATGAGAGTTTAGTGCTATAAATTTCCCTCTGAGGACTGCTTTCATTGTATCCCACAGGTTCCGGTAATTTGTATTTGCATTTTCATTCAATTGTTAATATTGTTTAATTTCTTCTTTAACCTCTTCTGTGACCCATTGGTTATTTTATAAGAGTATTATTTAGTTTCCATGTGTGTATGCGGTTATTGTAGGGTTTTTTGTCATTCATTTCCCATTTTACTGTGCTTTGGTCAGATAATATGCATGGAATTATTTCAGTTCCTTTGCATTTACTTAAGCATGTTTTCTGGACCAGTATATGACCTATTTTAGAGAGTGACCTATGGGCAGCTGAGGAGAATGTGTATTCTGATGTTGATGGGTGGAATATTTGGTACACATCTACTAGGTCCATTTGTTCACAAGTTTGATTCAATTCTGTTATTTCTTGCTGATTTTTTCTTTGGTTGATCTGTCTCACTGTGACAGTAGGGTGTTAATGTCCTCTGTTATAGCTGTATTATTGTTTATTTGGTTTTTCATGTCTATTAAGAAGTATCTTACACAGTTGGGTGCTCCCATGCTCGGTGCATATATATTTATGATTGTAATCTCTTCCTCTTGAAGTTTTCCCCTAACAAGTATGTAGTGACCTTCTTTATTTCTTTTGTTCATTCTCAGTTTGAAGTTTACATTGTCTGCAAACATAGTAGTTACCCCTGTTTTTTTGTGGGTTCCTGTTGCATGGAGTATTGCTTCCAGCCTTTGATTTTTAGTCTATGAATTTCCTTTTGAGTGAAATGTGTTTCTTGTACACAGCATATTGTTGGGTTTTGTTTCTTAACCCACTACTCTGCTAGTCTGTTTGTTTTTATTGGTGAGTTGAGACCATTTACGTTGATTGATAAAACTGATATGTACTGGCTCATCCCTGTCATGATATCTTTCTGTTGTTGGTTTTCTACATTTTCTGCTTAATGTTTTGCCCTACTTACTGGTTTCCTTTTGCTGTTGTTCTTAAGATTGTAGCTGTCTTTGTCTCTTTCTAGAGTGTCTTTCAGTACTCTTTGTAGTGTTGGTTTGGTGGCCATACATTTCCTCAGTTCTTCTTTGTCATGAAAGTATCTTATTTCTCCATCAATTTTTAAGGATAGGTTTGCAGTATACATCAATCTGGGTTGAAAGTTGTTTTCTTTCAGGATTTGAAATACTTCACTCCAAGCTCTTCTTAACTTAAAGTTTTGTGTTGAGAAGTCTGCCATGATTCTGATAGACTTTCCTTCTTAGGTGATTTGTTTCTTTTCTCTGACAGCTTTTAGTATTTTGTTCTTGTGCTGCATTTCTGATACCCTTATTATTATATGTCTTGCTGAAGATTTATTTTGGTTATGGTTAATTGGGGCTCTGTATGCCTCAGTTACCTGTATGTCAGATTCTCTACCCATGTCTGGAAAGTTTTCTGCCATTATTTCTGTGAATACTCTTCGCAGGTCATTAGTATTGACCCCTGCTTTTTCATTTATGCCTATTGATCTTCTGTTATTTCTCTTGGCATCGTCTTGCAGTTGTTGAATTGTTGTTTCTTGGTTCCTTACTAATTTTAAGAGATCTTTTCTTTCGTGGCCATGAGCTCCCATGCCGTCTTCAGGATCCGAGATTCTATCTTCAGCTTCATTTAAGCGGTTTTTCAAACTTTCCATGGAATTTTTCATTTCCTGCATTTCCCTTTGCATCTGTTTCATGCATTCTGTTTGTGTCTTATATCATTCCTTCAAAGTTTCCATCATTTTCTTAAGTTCTATATTTTTATCTTGTTCTTCTTTAGATACACACATTTCTTTAATAATGATTCTTATTTCATTTTTTAGCTGAAACAATATTTCTGATTTGAATTTCTCTATGGCTTCATCAATCTGTTTCTTTACTGCATTTTCTATCATTTCAGAATGTTCAGTTGTGTTACTCCCATTGTCTTCCATTTCAGTGTCTCTTGGGTTTGTTCTTAGTGGGCTGGGGGATTGTGAATGCGTCTTGGTCTTTTGCTTTGTCATTTTCCTCTAGAGCCTGTGTGGCTCTGTGTCCTGCAAGGCTGACTGGGCATTTCCCTGGTGGGTCGCACTGAGCCATGGGACCCAGTAGTGCTGGATCTTGTGCACAGCAAGTGAGAGTGGCTTCCCAGCATGTGTGGGTGGAGCCTCCCCCTTCCCAGGTGGGGGTCGAGGCCTCCTGGTCCCAGGGAGCTAGGCAGAGTGTACTCCAGGGTGTGGCATCGCCGTGACCCTAAGTCTGGCTGCAAGGATTTCAGGGGTTCCGCTGTACGAGGCAAACCCGGGCAAGTCCCAGGCCTACAGTGCTGGGGCCTTGCTTCTGGCTGGGCAGGGCCTAATGTGAGCTCTAGGATGTGTCATAGGCCGCTCCACTAAAGTATGGGGCTTGTGCATGCTCTGCACTCTCGTGAGGGAAGCCCAAGCTCTCCAAGGCCCTGCATCTATGCTGGTCAGTCCCTGATGAGCAGCTCTGGGGTTCTGGGCTGGGCTGGGCTGAGTACCTCTGTGTCCTGTGAGGCTGGCCGTGCATTCCCCTGGTGGGTCGTGTTGACCCACTGGACCCAGTAGAGCTGGATCTTGCATGCAGCAAGTCGATTTGAATAATATTAATCCATTCTGTCAATCTACATCTCTTACAGAAATTAAAACATTTAAACAATGTAATTGCTTATAAAGAAGACCCTGCATTTGACATTTTTTTAAATTTTGTAAATATTTGTCTTTCAGTTCCTTTACTACTACCTTTTTTTGTGTTTCTTGTTTGTTTGTTTGTTTGTTTGTTTTGCTTTCTTTTGGACTTTTTTGGTACTGGGTTTGAAACTCAAGACAGTGCACATGCCAGGCAGTCACATATGCCTCTGGGCTATATTCCTGGCCCTCCCTTCTTTGTGTTTAAAATTTTTTGCAATATTATATTTAACTGGTCTTTTCCTTTCATGCATATTATATAGATATTTTCTTTGTGAGTACTATGAAAATTACACAAAAATGCTAAAGTTATAAAAATCTGGTTTAAATTTTTGCTTAAATTGTATACAAACTCTACTTACATGGAATTACCTCTCTATTTATGTAACTAGTGTCACAAATTACAACTTTATACATTTGGTAACTAATATCAAATATGTAACTGATTTGTATCTTGTTCTTTAAAACCTGTATAAAATAAGACCTGATGTTGCCAACCCAAATTACAGTAATATTTTTTGAAATATTTGCTCATAACTCTGCTTTTTTCAGAGATGTTGTTATTTTCATATAGCTATCAGTTGCTCCCTATCATCCTTTCATTTCAAACTGAAATACACTCAACATTCCTTATACGGCACAATTAGTGTCAATATACTATACTCACTTAGGTTTTATTTGTAAATGTCTTAGTTTCTTCCACATTTTAAAACACAATTATCTCATACATAGAATTTTCACTTGGCATTTAATTTTCTTCCAACACAATTATATCATTCCAATGCCTTCTTTCCTCCAAAATTCCTGTTAGAAATCTTTGAAAAACTACATTGAATTTCCTTGTGAAAAAATGAATCACTTTTTTAAGCCCCTTTCAAGGTTTTTCATTTATTTTTTAACAATTGATTACATGTTTTAGTGTGGGTCTATCTCAAATAATTTTGCTTGTTAGTCATTAAGATTTTGAACTTGTAGGTCCATGTTTTTCTCCTACGTAGGTGTGGGAATCAACACTGAAAATGTATATATGAAGTGCTTTGCATCTAGGTTATAGATGTGGCCATCCTGACAGGTCAGCTAAGGACTCTGCAGATAGAGTGTGGCGTGACTTGGAGGGAGGCCATAGTCTTGCAGCTGCAGAATGTGGGCACATTTTCTGTGCTGTTTCCAAGCCTACCTACTGTAGCCTATCAGCCCAGTTACCAATGCTATCAGTTCAAGTGTAACATGTACTTTTCTCAAACTATCTTTTGGCCTTTTCCAATACAGTACATGCATTCTATCATCATATTGGTTATTTTTCGTAATGGACTATCTAAAGAACTAAATTATTTTCCAGACATACATTTTATTAATTTTGTTCATCTAATTTCATGCTATAAAATAATAATAATTAAATAATCTTTGAATAATAGAATGAATGAGATTTAAAATTCATATCAAACCAAATCTTTTTTACAAATAATAAAATATTAATAAAATATTCTTGCTATGGATTCATGTTTAGAGGTCATAATTGCATTTCCTGTGGTGAGTTGGTACAAGAACATAACACAGCTCAATTTTTTTAATCCCTTTCCTATACTTTATAAAAGAAGAATGTTCCCTATATGAATCACCACATAACAATCTTTTTATTTTGGTACCAGGGATCAAACTCACAACCTCACGCTTGCCAGGCAGGCGCTTATGCCATTGAACTAAATCCCCAGCCCACATAACAATATTCATCACGGTCTTTTCATTTTAAATTTTTAGTCTTTCATCTAAAGGTGTCTCAGCTTATCAATGCCATGCTCTCCCCTTCACATTTGTGCCACAGCATATGGTACCTATTAAACAGAATATGGCTAATCAATGCGAAGGCCCCTACCCAATAAAATGTTGGAGGAAGGGATCTGCTTGTGTGACTACAAATAATGGAACCTAATGGGCTCACCAGGCAATTGTGGCCATGGACTGCAAAAGTATATAAAGCAAGTGATGGCCCAAATAAAACACCTGATGATTATCCATATCAATGAAGACAGTCTGTGACCCTGCAAGGCAAATCCGTGACCTGAGGCCAACTAAGAAAGATGGATCAAATGGTTTATGATATACTACATCAAACCAGGACTCTGGTCTCTCCCACAACCATCTTCTTGGTGTATCTGAATGTGATATCATGCCAGATTTGGAGGATAAGCATTTTCTTAGGGATATACCTCCTGCTTTTGAAGGCACCTATTGCATCTGTTAACAAAATTTATTGGGCTCATGTGCTTAACCCTCTTATTTTCACACCACCTCACTTCTAATGTTTGAGTTTGGACAGAAAGAGTATGGATCCCACCGAATGGAGCCCCCTCAGTTGTCCAGAAACTAAACACTCTCCTGACTGTAGCCCTCCATTCTGCCTTATTGTGCATCATAATCACACCTCCTGTGTCACAATCATGCCACAGCCATATTTGTATTATCAATTTAAGACAGATTCACAACCAGCCTATCTAACCTTTATAATGGTAGTCACTGAAGAGGTTACACAAGAGCAAAAGGACAATTCAACTATGCTTTCTCCTTCCTTCCAAATCTGTCAACTAAAAAGGGATTGGAGGTACAGACAGTATTCTGTACAATTGTCTCCATGTCATATGAAATGACCATGCATCAGCATCATTTTTAACACCACTGTGCTGGATTAAGAACCACATGAATCAGTCTATAGTGGAAACATGACACTTGCCTTTGTCACTTACTCCAATAAGACTATAAGCTGGAGTGAGCATGGACTCTCTGGGCCTGTTTTAAAACTAATGGACAATAATGGCCATATATAAGCCCCCTGCATGAACAATGGTAATAGACTGGACTGCCCTTCTTTCCTCCCCTTCTATCACATGGAAAATATTAAAACAATACTGGCAATTACTCCCTTCATCTTGATCAAAATGTGACTGACTTTGTAACATCTGTACAACTCATCTTTATGTTTTTCTATGGGGCAATCTTTCTCCATCTGTAACTGCCTTCATGGTACAATATTACAATAAGTGTTCCTTATTGGTATAGCAATTGTATTACTTACAATAATAATAATAATATATCTCAAAATAATGCTACTTTTTTATGTTTCTAAAATGTAAGGTAGCAGTGTGACTGCTAGTAGATCTAAATCAACTTTGGTCAGAGGAACATAGTATCCAAATACTACTTCAGTCTTTAGAAAAGCTTACACCAGAATGTCTTGTTGCCATTCTAATAGTCTTCATAATATTGGCTGTAGTTCCATTTATATCCATTATCTTGGCTAGTGTTTCCCTTGCTGACTGTATACACACCACTACAACAATGGAGTCCATAATTTGGAGTATGTCCATACAGTGGAGTCCAGTGTTACACCTGAATTAAAACAAGTAGATATTGAAAGAGGTATTATGGCTACACTGCAGGCTTTTGAGGCTGCAGTAGAATGGTTAGGGAAACAACAGGCCACTATGACTACCCATTTGCAGTTAAAATGTGATTGACAATATGTTAAACATTGTGTAACAGCTCTTCCATTTAACTATACCAAAAGAACTTGGGAGAGGGCGAAATCTCACTTACAGGGTAATTTTAACATCTCATTAAAGCAACACACTGATTCCCTACATAACCAGTTAGCACATCAAATAAATACAGTACACCAACAATTTGTTCAAAACACACACTTAAACAGCTAGGGGAGGGTTTCCATTGGCTGAACCCTTTGCAATGATTTTAAGGACTAAATATTCACATACTGTTAATAATTATTATTGGATGAATTTATGTATTTGCTTAGCTGTTGTGACTGTCCTATGCTGTTTGTTTCACAGAATTTAATCTCAAGACCAATTCTTAGTTATGATGGGACTTCTGGCTAAGGCTCAGCTCAATGTTTTCCAAGCCACCTTTGTTAATAATAATAATGAAAAAGGGAGAAATGTGAGAGTCAATGCTGAAAATGTCTATATGAAGTGCTTTGTATCTAGGCTGTAGATGTGGCCATCCTGATAGTTCAGCTAAGGACTCTGCAGAGTATGGTGTGACTTGGAGGGAGGTTGTACCCTTGCAGCTTCAGGATGTAGGCACATTTTCTGTACTGTTCCTAAGCAATCTCAAGCCCATCTACTCTAGCCTATCAGACACAGTTCCCAATGCTATCAGTTTAAGAGAAACTTGTACTTTTTTCAAACTATCTTTTGGATTTTTCTAAAAATTCCTTTGTTTAAGATGGAGTATTCCTTTAACGTACAGAGTGATCTTTAGCCCTCTCCTCACATCATGAACCTTCTTTCATTGTGTGACACCTGCGATCAGTCCCAATATTAATAATTAAAGCACTATAGTAGGAAGCATTGGGCCATTAATTTTTAGGATGTAGTAATTGTTGACATGTACACATCCCCTTCTAGAACTCCTATAATGCTTCTAGAACTCTTATGTCAAATTGTATCCCCTAAGTCCTTCAGTCTCTGCTTTTTAATATTTCTCTTCTTGCTCCACAGATTCATGATTTTAAGTGAAATGTGTTCAAGATAAAATGTTTTTTTCTGCTTTATATTTGATGCTGCTATTATTTCAGCCAGTTTTCCATTGATGTGATAAAGTAACATATACTCAACTTTTAATAAAGAAAATTGCAGTAGTAATACAGAACTGCAGATACTTGAAGAAAGAGTTTATGTGCGCATAAATGCAAAAGAACATCTAAGTGAAGGGTCAGCTTGTTCACTTGGTTTGCAGGAAAAGAAAAATCCCAGAACTGTGGTCAGTCTGTTCACGCTTGAGCTACAAGATAAGAAACTTTCCAGAACTGTTCCAATCACAAAAGTCAACCCTGCCCAGCAGAGCACCAGAAGATGACTGTGCCACACTCTGCTGCTTGCACCTGGCTTACCTGTAGAGCCGCTCTGGCTGTTCCAGCCCATGAGAACATCCCCCCTCCCCAAAACAACCCTTAAAAACCCTTTCACTGAGTCAAGCGGCAGCTGTTTTAGTCTGCAAGGCAGCCCGTCTCTCACCTATTAAAGTTTCTCTCTCACAGCAGAGTGTCTGGTTTGGTTTTGTGTGGGTTCTGATCCATCACTGGTGCTGAAACCCGGGAGGAATGCCTAGGTCAACTGACCAGTCCCTCCCTACCAGGGGGCTCCCCCTCGGTCTGCAACTGACTGACCCTGTACAGGCCAAAAGCCTTGGACCATCCCCTTGCTGATGCTGACATACAGACACTTCAAATTTGTGGTTCCATTTATGCCTTTCCCTCTTTCTTCTCATCTACTCCAATCCCTTTTTATGCCTTTCCCTCCTCCTCCTCTTTCTTGTCAACTCTAATCTCTCTTTCTGTCCTTCACCCGTATTTCCTCCCAGACTCTAGCTCTATCCTTCCACTTTCCCTTGTTTCAACTCCTTTCTAGAGCTCACCACCGAGCTCCTCCAAGGTACTTTCCAAGACTTCACACCTGACAAACTCGCCTTTTGCACTTTCATTTTCTTTCTCTTCTTCTTCCCTTGAAGGCAATAGTCCCCCTCTGACTGCTCATTCCCAGCTCTATGCCTCTGGGCTTCCTGGCCCTTGCCTGAAAGTCATGTCGACACTCCAAGCCACTCCTTCCCTATGCCCCACTCCCTCTTTGATCAGGGATGCCTATTCGAAGAGCCTGGGTCCTATGTTCCTTTTGGGATTTTCTATGGATGATTCTTGACTTCAGCCTGCTCTCCATCTCAGCATCTCTCCTCTACCTTGTCCTCACTATGGGGAATAATCAATCCTCTTCCCCTCTGCAACATACCTTAGTCCTTGTCTGTCTACCCTCTTGGCTTCACTGAACTCAAATCCAAACACCTCACCTTTCTCTGCCAGACTGCTTGGCCCCAGTACCTGTTAGACAATAGATCAATTTGGCCCCCCAAAAAGTACACTTGACTTTAATATCCTCTGGGGTCTACATGTTTGACAATGCAATGGAAAATGGTCTGAGGTGCCCTAGTCCAAACTTTTTTTGCTCTTCACAACTGACCCCAACTCTGCCTTTCCTGCAGCCCCCAACAAACCCTTCTTGCCAAATCACCCAAGCCCTATGATATGGACTCTCTTCCTTCTGCACTGTTATTTTCAGACCCCCTAGATGACTCTCCACCATGCTGCTGCTCTATACCCCAGTCTGCTCTTACAAACGCCTTCCCAGACCCGTCTGACTCTCTACCACCCTATGGCCCAAACCATCATGACACCCTTCCCTCTCTCTCTCTCTCTCTCTCTCTCTCTCTCTATCCCTGCCACTGCCATTACTAGCTGCCACCCAACACCAACTCTGCCTCATTTCTTCAGGTTCTCACAGGTGAGCCAACTTTCACTCAGGGTGCTTATCTCATAAGTCATAGGCCTACACCAGACACTCCCCCACTCATCCTCCAGGAGCAGTCATGGCCTTCTGCCTCCACCCCGTCCAACCACTGATGACTGCTGAACATAGGTGTTGGGGATCTCTCTCTCTCTCACTCACACTCCCTGCAGGGGTGACAACTCCTCACAGGAGTGTGACTCAGCTTTTAGCCTTTTGGCTCACCTCCAATTTGATCACAATGAGCAAAATTACTTCTCACCCAGCAAAACACACTCTGCTCCGGTGCCTGTGAAAACTACTCGGTCTCTAACCTCCAATCTCTAAGTTGCTCATGATCTCAGAGGCACCTCATAACCTATAAATTAGGTTTTTACTGCTGGATGGCTTGGCCTCCTTACAAGCTTAATAACAGTTACCACCCTCTGTGATTTACACAGCTCTGCTACTTTAATGGTAGAAGGTCAAATTCCTTATCTTCAGGCCTTTTTTGCTCTCAGGTCATGCCCCTCCTTCATTCAGACAAGTGGGGCATCCACACTGCCAAAATTCTTTCCCAACCTTGCAGACAATATCCTTCCTGCTCCTCCTCTCCACCACCACACCACACTAGATCCCCACCCCTGCTCTCACTGCCATCTTGAGGCCCCTCACACTCACTGCCATCTGGTGACCCTTCCCACTCATTGCCTTCATTACCCCTACCTCAACCACCTTTTACATGATCCTCACCCTAACCTTTCCTTCCCTCTTGTGAGGTGATGGGTACCAAAGGCCTAATCTATATTCATGTCCCTTTTTCCCTCTCTAATCTCTCACATATCTTCCAGCATGTAGTATCTTTTACTCTGACCCTCAACAAATGATTAAACTCCTATTTTATTTCCCAAGCAGCACCAGACATTCACACTAAATTTAAAAAGTCAGACCTTTGTCCTCAATTCCCCCATGGAGACCTCCTATGTATGGCTTTCCATGCTTTAAAAACAACAAAAACAGGACAACCTTAGTTGCATTCCAGACTAAAACTCCAAGGCCAATTTCTGACCACAGCAGCTGCAGCAGCAGCAGTGGCACTTGGGGCCCAAGATAAAAATCTAAAAATCCAAGGCCCCACCACCACTATGCTTCAAGTGCGGTAGAAAAATGACACTGGTCACAAGCCTGACCTGACCTACAGCCACAACTAAAACCTCATCCCATCTGCAACTAAGAGGGCCACTGGAAGTGCAACCACTCTGTCTGCCAGAGAGTGGGTAAGTCATCATCTTCCCTGCCCTTACAGGATAAGACACTGCTACCTTGGACTCATCACTGGCTTATCTGCTCTGCATCACCACTGAAGAGGATCAATGGCCCCCACCGAGGTATCTCTCTCAGAGCCCCAAGTCTCACTAGATATCTCAGGTAAAATCCTCTCTTTCTTTGTTGATGCGGAGGCCACCCATAGTGTACTTTCTGAGTTTTCAGGCCATTGTTTGCGGCCTGCAGTCTCCATTGTGAGAGTTGATGGCCAACATATGTGACTTCCCCAGAAGAAACCTACTCCCTGCAGATTCCAAACCCTTTACACACAACCATCTTATTATCCTGTCTTGGTTACTTTTTACTTGTTGCTGAGACAGAATATCTGATGCCCTAAATTAGGGAAAGAAAGGTTTATTTCTTACAGTTCTTGGAGGTTTCAATGAATAGTCAGCTGGTTGCAAGGCAGGGCGCTGTGGTGAGGCAGCCATTCATGGTGGCCACAGCAGCAAGGCAAACCAGCAAGAGAAAGAGAGGACACACCTTCTTCCTGCCCTTACACGGCATGAGGGCTCCACCCCTGGGCAGGTGCAGCACTCACATCACCAATCTTAGCGCTAGACAACAAACCAATCATGAACTCCAGAATCAGCCATGCTCATGCCATGATTACATGAGACTTGACAGGGACACAGGAACATAACACATAACATATCCCAACCTGTCCTGTGCCTCTTTTAAATAAATGAAAAAAACACTCCAAAAACTCAATTTCTCTTATACTGACTCTCTCTCCATGGCTCTCATACTCCAATCCCAACCATCATGTGGCACTGACTCAGCCTCTCCCATTCCCTCTTCCCTCATCGACTCTACAGTCTGAGACACGTCCAATCCCACTCCTGTCTCCCACATTATTCTGCTGCTACTTTGCCTCAAACACCCCTCAGTCTTCCCTTCTGGTTCCCAATACCCAGTATCCCCTAAACATCAACAGGGACTCAAACCTATAATCCACTGCTTGTTAACTAATGGGTTTCTAAAGGTCACTCACTCACCTTGTGACATCCCTATTCTCCCTGTCCTCAAATCCAACGGCTTGTATCACCTAGTCCAAGATCCCAGAGCTTTTAACAATGTGAATGCCAATTCACCTGCTGATGCCAAACCCTTATACTATACTGTCTCATATTCCTACATGTACTCTCACTTTCCTGTACTAGACCTTAAACTGTGTTTTTCACTATTCCCTTATACCCTGATTGCCAAGATTTCTTTGCTGTCCATCTCTATTGTAGAACACCCTCAGGCTTTCTCAACCCCCCATATTCCTGTAACCTGACCACCCTAGACATCTTACATTTCTTCTCAGACCCCACCTGCAATGCATCAGGCTGCTGGCTCTGCCTACCCCTATTCTCGCCCTCAGTCACAGCCATCCCGGCCTTAAACCTCTCCAGCCCTTTGCCCACACTATCTCCCTCTGCTTCCCCATGCAGTCCCACCTCCTACAAGGTTCAGCTATTCTTAACCACCAATCCTCCTAACATCACATGTACAGCAAAGGGAGGAAACATACCCCCCACATACCAATGTAACCAAACTACACTTTGGGACCACTAAGATAATACATTTCTCCTCTATGGACACGTATCTCCCTCCTAACTAAACACGTGCTATTATCAACTGCTTCTCACTACTCCTGGGCCCCCACAGGCCTCTGTGTCAAGCTCATGTTCATGCCATGTCTCATCTCACTAGTCCGCAACACAAACACAAAAGTCACCACCCAAAATTTGAACCAGATGCTCCTCTTACACTTCTCTTATCAGATGGTGCCCACAGCTGAACCTGATGGTGACCCTACATCCCAAGCCTAGCCTTCCCACTTTGCCCCAAGCCAACCTGAAGTAGTCAAGAAGACCTCATTGCCCTATTTCCTGAAAACAAAAGGCTGGGATGAAGGGTCAGCCTGTTTGCTTGGCTTATAAGAAAAGAAACTTCCTAGAACTTTTCCAACCACAAAAGTCAACCCTGCCCAGGAGAGTACCAGATGACGACCATGTCACACTATGCTGTTTGCACCTGGCTCACCTACAGAACCGCCCTGGATGTTCCAGCCCACAAGCATATCCCCGCTCCCCAAAACAACCCTTAAAAACCCTTTCTCTGAGCCAAGCGATGGCTGTCTTAGCCCACAAGGCAGCCCACCTCCCACCTAATAAAGCTCTCTCACAGCAGAGTGCCTGGGCTGGTTTTGTGTGGGCTCTGGTCCCTCACTGAGGAACACAGGTAAACATAAAGTGAGATTATTTAGAACATTATAACATTTAAAAGAACTCCTTTATATGAGAAAGTTGAAAATAAAGCACAGACATGCAGAGACCCAGAAAAGACACTCTCAGAAAACAAAGTCTTTTCTTTCCACTCTAGTTTGATTTCAAGACTCAGAATATGTGCTGCTAAAAAATAAAGACCTTTTGTGTCACAGAGGCAGTCTACAAAATCTGGGAAAGGTAGGCATTCTTTCAAGTGTTCAAATTTAAAAACTAGAAATGAAAATTTTAAAATTATGGAAATAAGTAAAAGTTAGAGTTCTCCATTCCTGATATCACTCCAAAATATTTTAAAAATATATATTGATATTACCACTTAGTTGAAATATTTAGACTATCTCTCAATACTTTCATTTAATTCTTGTTTTTAAAAGTGTAAACTTTAATCACCAAGCATTTTTATTATTTACAGCTATTTTCCTGAAATTAATTTCAAATTCAATTTGATTACGGTCTGAGATTGCATACTTCATTATTTTTATTCTTGGAAATTTGATTAGAAATCTATTATGGTTGAAAACTTGCTTTATCTTCAATGCTTCCCTCATGATCTTGAGAATATATTTACTACAGTTCTAAAATGAAGTGTTTAATAGCTACTTTAAAGTATTTTACTTTCACTTGATTAAACTCTTCAGTTAAATTATGCTTTTACTAATTTTCAACCAGTAAGGCCTGCCAATTACTGATAGAAATGTGTTCATATCTATAGTTGAAATTGTAGAGATAGTTATTTCTCCTTGCAGTTTTATCAGATTTGTTTCACATATTTGAGATTCTTTTATGGCAAATACATATCAAGGAGTCATGTCTTGTTAGAGAACAGACCCCTTTTTCATTATGTTATTCTCTTCTTAATTTCCAGTAATTTTTAGTTCTCCTAAAGTCTTATTTGTCTGAAAATGCCCCAGTTACCTCAGCTTTCTTTTCTTGGTGTTGCAATAGTGGGTCTTTCACTATCCTTTAATTTTAATGTGTATATCTTAATATTTGAAGATGTTTTAACAAACAAGTTAACCTTTAAAAATCACATCTTGTTGGTATAAACAATTCATTACTGATATATTTAGGTTTTTATGAACAATATTTAACGCTGTCTTCTTTGTATTTTCCTAGTCTTTTCTTCATTTTTCTGCCTACTCTGATTTTAACTGACTATATTGTGCTTTTATTTTTACTTTCGAAATGACCTGAAGAAGTTAGAGAGACTTTATAGACAGATGCTAAAATCCCTTTGCATCTATAGAAAGCACATTCCAAGTACCCCGGGGAATGTCTGAACCCACAGGTAGTACAGAACATTACATATGCTATATATTTCCTATACTATACACACCAATAATAAAGTTTAATTTAGAAAATTGACACAATAAGAGTTTATCAACAATAACTGATATTAAAAATGCCCTACTTATGATATATTCTAATAAGTTATTTAATGCTTAGGAATTGTTTATATCTGGAATGTTTCATTTAACGTTTGTAGACATTGGCTGACCACAAGCAAGGGAGAAATGCTGTATTTGATGTAAACGGATACACAAAATCATAAAGTAGAGTTAGACATTTTTAGTAATCTATCAGCATGAGACATATATTGCCCTGAATATTTCTTATGTGTGCTGTGTCATTTAATGCTGACTTCACCAGCCTAGCAGATAAGTAATATTTTATCTGTTAGAGATGAGGAAACTGAGACAAAGAATTTGATTAATTTAAGAAGGACATTGAGCCAGTTACACAGAGGTAGAGGTGATATTCAAACACAGCAAGTTCAATTCCATGCTGTGTTATTCTGATAATGATAGCATGGGAAATGGCTTCCTTTGGAATCAGGCCTATGGAATGCTCCAGATTTTTGGAGGCCTCTTGCCCATTTCTGTTGGAGAGAGGTTATATTCTTCTTATTGTTATTATTTTTAATATTAATTTTATTCGTACATTTTAGATACACATAGTGATCACATTCATCATAGGAAAATTGCGCAGGTAGATAATACACTTAGAGTCTTCTTTTTTCCAACAATCCCCATTCCTTCCTTCAATTCCTATTCACCTCATTTACAAAACTTTTGTTTCCATTTTTCCTTCTATTCTATATTTTTTCTTTTCTCTTCCCCTTCCTTTTCCCTCCCATTTCCCTGTTCTTCTTCCTATTTGAATATTTTGTTCCTATTTCCCAATATCTGCTACACATTTTTGATTCTTATTTATACTGTTTCTCACAACAGAGAAACAATGTGTACTTAAATATGTGTATCTGATTTATTTCATTTAAGGGTATGGTCTCAAAGTGCATCCATTTACATAGAAATATATAAAATTTATCTTTAAGGCTGAGTAGCTGAGTAATGTATTGTATTTAAAAAAACACATATTCATTATCCATTCAGAGGTTATTGGGCATTTGTGCTGTTTCCAAGATTTTACTGGTAAGAAATGTGCTGCTATAAATATAGGTGTTCATATTTTATTATGTTTTTAATTCCTTCAGGAAGATACCAAGAAGGGAAACAACTGGGTCAAATTGAACCTCTAGTTCTAGTTTTTTGAGGAATCTCCACACTGACTTTCATAGTGGATGTACCAGTCTACACAGCCACCAAAGGTTGAGAAAGATTCCTTTTTCCTCACAGTCTCTCCAGCGTTTGTTACTGTTTTTTTCTTGATTTTTTCTAAATTAGGAATCAAACTCAGGACTTTGGACTTGTTGGGTAGGTACTTAGGCCATTGAGCTGCCCAGTTACTTTCTTGATTACAAACATTTTTATTCCTAGAGTGAGATGGAATCAGCCTGGTTACTTTCTTGATTACAAATATTTTTATTTCTAGAGTGAGATGGAATCTCAGCATTGTTTTAATTTTCATCTTTTGAATGACAAGTGATGTTGAACATGTTTTCATATATTTATTATCTGTTTGTACTTCTTCATCCAAGAAGTGTGTATTAATTTCACATGCCCATTTTTGGACAGGCTTTTTAAATTTGGGGGATTTTGGATTTTGGGTTTTTTGGGTTTTTTAGTTTTTTTGGTTTTTTTTGGTGGGTGATTTTATTTAACTTCATAAATTCTAGATATTAGTACTTTGAGGAATGACTGATAAATAGTTTTTCATACTCTGTAGGTTGTTTCTTGACACTGTTGTTTTTTTCACTGTGCAAAAGCTTTTTAATAAAATGCAATCTAAGTTGCTCTTTGTAGTATTTCCTGTGAGATCAAGGAATATTTATAATCTCCAAGACTTCTACTTATTCTATCTTCAAGCAGATTTAGTATTTCTGTTTTAATAGTTTGATCTATTTCAGTATTTTAGTGCATGGTGAGAGATATGCTTCTAGGTTTAATCCAGCTCATGTGGAAAGCCAGTGTTTCTTCTACCATTTATTAAAGATTTCTTCCAGTGAAGGTGGTTGTGCCATAAATGAAAGATGAGGTGGCAAAGTGAGCTTTGGATTTGTTTCTCTATCTTCCAGTCAGTTCCACTGGTCCTTGGATTTGTCTTTTTGCCACTACCATGCTGTTTTTATCATGGTAGTTTTGTGGTATGATTTAATCAGGGAGTTTGATGCTCCCTGACATGCACTTGTTGCCCAGAATTGATTTTGATATTCTAAGTTTTTTTCTGGTTCCAAATGAATTGTAGAATTTTTTTCTCTCATTCTGTGAATTATGTTATTGGTATTTTGATCTGGATTGCATTACATCTGTACAATAATTTTGGAAATATGATCATTATTATGGTGTGTGTCTAGCTGTCCCCTTCAAACCTCATGAAGTTATGGTGGGTGGGCTTTTAAAAGGTGGCTAAATCTAGAGTTTGTGATTAATTCTTGTTCAAGTGCAGGTAGACTGGATGCAATATAAGGGACAGAAAGAGCATTTTCGCCTTCTCTCTTGCTTGGTTTTACTGTTTTCTGCCACTATGAAGTGTTGCTCCTATGGCATGTGCCATTCACCTTGGAGTCAGCCAACTAGACCTCTACAAACTATGAGCTAAATAAACCTTTCCTTTCTTAACCTTAGGCATTTGACATTTTATTTCAACAATGATAGAAATGTAACTAAGGCAGCTATATTTGCTATATTCATTATGACCACCCAAGAACAAGGGATTTCTTCCAAGTTTCTGATATCCACTTCAATCTTCTATTTCAGAGTATGGTATTTTTCAATACAAAGCTCTTTTAATTCCTTTGTCAGATGAATTGCTAAATTTTTCATTTTTATGCTATTTTGAAAGGTGTGCTTTCCCTATTTTCCCTCTCACTGAGTTTGCCATTTGTGTACAGGAATGCTTGCAGTGGATTGATAACTGGTGGTCAACTTGTAATACCAGCTGAACTAAATCAGTGTGGTGCTGAATGTGAATGGTCCACCTGGGGATTGTAGCCAAGATATAAAGGAGAACTAGAGAGGAAGAGGTAGTGCTGCTGTTGGTTCTCTGTGGTGTGTTTGCTTCTCTTGTTACCATTGATTCCCCTGGAAAAGCTTGTCAAGCTTCTTTCCTCATATGAACCTGGCTGTTTTCATCGTCAGAGGAGTTTGGGATCTTGTCATCACTGAGCATGGCTGCAGTTCACTTTGGGTGAGCTCTGGTCCTCACTTTGAATATTGCTTCCTGGCTCCAGAGAGGAACATGGCATGCTATTCAGTCTCCTGGAGAAGCTAGTCAAGCTGGCTTCCTGATATGAACTCAACTGTTATCATTGGAATAGCTCAGGAACTCGTTTTCACTGAGGATGACTGTGGTAATTTTTGAGGGAGCCTTACTTTGAGCGTTGCTTCCTGGCTCCAATGCAGAACCCTCAACCTACTGGCATAGAGCCTGCATTCCACTTACACAGACTTTCTAGCTTCCACTGCTAACCTTTGGGCCTTCCCAGGATAGATCAATGAAACAGACTTGCATGAGATATTCGCATGGGCTCTAGGCCTCTAGTTGGAGGTCTTCAGCTGGGCTCATGCAGGATGTTGCCATGATCTAGGCCCTCAATTGAATCCATTAGGTTTTAATGTATGGACGGATTTCCTGCACTCTTTTTTTTGTATTTGATTTTTTGGGTGACCATTATAAAATAATAGTATAAATTATGTGTCCTGTATGTAATTTTTTCCTGGAAATCCCTAACTACAACGATGCTATTGACTTTCTATGGCTGAATTTGTATCCTGTTATCCTACCGAATTTGTTTATTAATTCCAGAAGTCTTTTGGTAGATATTTGGGGACTTTTATGGAGAGTATCATGTCATCCACAAATAATGATAGTTTTACTTCTTTCCTACCTGTCTTTATTCCATTTATTTCATTCTCTTGGTTAATTGTTCTGGCTGTTTCCAGAACTGTATTGAATAGGAGTGGTGACAGTGGACATCTTTGACTTATTCCTGATTTTGAAGTGAAAACTTTCAGTTTTTCACAATTTAGCATGGTGTTGCTTCTTGATTTGTCATAGGTAAATTTTATCAGTTTGAGATATAGATCATCTATTCCAATTTTCTCTAGAGTTTTTATCACGAATGGATGTTGGACTTTATTAAAATTGTTTTCTGTGTCTACTGAGATGCTCATATGCTTTTGTCCTTAGTTCTGTCAAAATGGTGTATTAATTGATTTGCGTATGTTGAACCATCCCTGAATCCCTGGGATGAATCCTACTTGATCAAAGTGTATATTCTTCTTGATGATTTGCTGCATTCTGTTTGCCAGTATCTCACTGAGGCCCTTTTACATCTGGGTTCATTAGGGAGATTGGCCTGTAGTTGTTTTTTTTGGTTGGCACTTTTTCTGATTTCAGTAACACAGTAATTTTTGATTCTAGGAATAAGTATGGGAATATTACTTCTCTTTCAATTTCATGAAAAAAGAGTTTGAGGAGTTTTGGCATTAGATTTTTCTCTAAATTTCTTGTAGAAGTCACAGAAAACTCATCAGGACCTGGGATTTTTCTTTGTTGGTAGGTTTTTCATCACATCTTAAATTTCATTGGCTGTTATTAGGTTGGTTAGAAATTTTATATCTTGTTGAGTCAACTTTGGTAATTCATATTTATCTAGGGTTCTGTCCATTCTTCTATGTTTTCCAACTTTTTAGAATACAGGTCCTTGAAGTAGGTATTCATGATTCTGGATTTCTGAAGGATATATTGGGATTTCACCTCTTTGATTCAAAATTGCATGGGTTTGAGTCTTTTCTCTCCTTTATTGATAAGTTTGACTAAGGGTTTTTCAATTTTATTGAATCTTAAAAAGAATTAACTCTTTGATTCATTGACTCTTTGAAATGTTTTCATACTCTCAACTGCATTAACTTTTACTGTGATCTTTATAACTTACTCCCTCCTATGAGCTTTGGGCTTGACTTCCTTTTCTGTTTCTAGAAGCTGGATGTTCAACATTAGATTGTTTATTTGAGTTCACTCTGTTTTTTTGATGTAGTCCTTCACCTTTATGTATTTCCCTCATAGGGTTGCACTCATTGCATCCCATAAGTTCCAGCATATTCTATTAGTATTATTTAATTGTAGCTACTCCCTACTCTCTTCTTTAATTTCATCTGTGATTCATTTGTTGTTCAGGCAGGTGTTATTTAATTTCCAGGTGTTTATGCAGTTTTTGTGTTTCTTTTGGCATTGATTTCCAATTTTATTGCACTATGATCTGATAATATGCATGAGATAATTTCAATTCCTTTGCATTTACTTAAGCATTGTATGAGGTATTAAGTGGTCTATTTTTATAGAAAGTCCCATGTGTTTCTCAGAAGAATGTATATTTTGTTGCTGTAAGATGGAATACTCCATAGATATTTAGTAAATGTTTGTTTAAAGATTTGGCTAAGTTCTGATATTTCTTCATTGATTTTTTTATCTGGTTCATCTATCTTTTTGGGATAGTGAGTTATTGTAGTCTCCCAATAAAATTGTATTAAATTTTATCTAATTTTTCATGCCTGCTAATTTGTTTTTTGTTTTTGCTGTTGTTTTTAAAGTTGGTTATGCTGGTATCTGGTGCATATGTATTTATGACTGTTATCTCTTCCTCTTGGATTTTTCCCTTAATCAGTATGTAGTGACTTCTTTGTATCTCTTGATCAGTCTTAGCTTGAAATTCACCTTTTCTGAAAATATAATAGCTACCCCTGATTTATAATGGGTTCATGTTACATGGAGTGCTCTTTTTCTTTCTTTGAGTTTCAGGCTATGAATTTCTTGTTGAGTTAAACATGTTTCTTGTATGCAGCATATTGTCAATGAACTGATGGAGAAGAAAGTAAACAAAGATGAAAAAACAATTACAAAAACAAAACAAAACAATATTCACACCCATGAAAGCAAAAGAATATGCAGTTGAAAAATTCGACAACTGGGATAGCCAGCGCAGGAAGGGAGATGCACCAAGATCTGCTCCTACAAACTACTGCTGCCATTAGAAGGCTTATTTCCTGTGGGCAGCCAGCTCAGGCAGGGAGACACAGCCAGACCTGCCCCTGAACACTTTTGCCACCATCAGAAGGCTTGCTTCCTCTGGGCAGCCAGCTTGGGCAGAGAGACACAGCCAGGCAAGCCCTGAGCACCCACAGGCCACCACTGGAGACCCTTTCTTCCATCAGGCAGCCAGTGCCTACCGAGAGAATCAGACAAACACACCCTTGTGTGCCTGCCACCACTAGAGCAGTCCTGGTGTAGACACACAGGCTGAGATAAGAAACACACCAGCTACCACACACCTGTGGCCATTGGGGAAGCCCCAGTGTAACTGCATGGGTCTGGAGAAGCCTGCCTCATGCCCTGCTACCTCCCTGGGAACTTGGGGTCAGAGAAACCCAGGTGCCTGTCCCATTCCCCTATACCATGGAGGAACAGTCAACATGGGAAATGCCTCAGAACCACAACCAGCCTGTTGGGAGGAACCCAAGAGAATGTTAAGACACAGGAACAAAAGGCAATCTCAGACCTCCAGCCCACACATAACAAGTCTTGGAGTTATAGTCACGGAAGAAAATAGAAGGCACACACCTGAAATCTCCAAGAGGATAGCAACTGGAGTAAAGAAACAATTTTAAGAGACTGTAAAAGTAATCAGATCAGAAATAATGTCTCAGGTAAGAGAAGAAATCACAAACATAATGAAAGAATTCCTGAGCATATCTAAAGAAGACATATATAAAAAAAGAGGAGCATAGGAAAATGATGGAAACCTTGAATGAACAATATAGGAAGGAATTGCAATGCATGAAACAGATTCAAAGGGATATCCAGGAAATTAAAAAAGTTAATCAAATGCTGGCAAAACTACTTGAAAGAGACTGAAGATAGACTTTCAGACCTTGAAGACAGGATTGCAGCTAGTGATTGTGAAAGGAAAGATCTCTTAAAAATAACAAGAAGCCAGGAAATAACAATTCAATGGCTGCAAGAGGATGCAAAGAAATGCAATTTAAGAGTGATAGGTGTCAATGAAGAAGCAAGGGTCAACACAAATGAAACAAAAAAGCTATTTACAGAAGTAATAGCAGAAAACTCCCCAAACATGGGAAAAGGATCTGGAATACAGATAAGCAAGACATGTAGAACTTCGCCTAGCTATAACCAAAGTAAATCTATACCCAGACATAAAATAATCAAGATCCCAGAAATTCAGCACAAGAACAGAATATTAGAAGCTGTTAGAGAAAAGATGCAGATCACCCAAAATGGAAAACCAATCAGAATCATGGTAGACTTGTCAACACAAACCATCAAGTCAAGAAGAATCTGGAGTAAAGTATTTCAAATCCTGAAAGAAAACAACTTCCAACCCGCATTGATGTATCCTGCAAAACTATCTTTCAAAATCGATGGAAAAATACGATACTTCCATGATAAAGAATAAACGAAGGAATTCATGACCACCAAACAGAGAGTGCTGAAGGATATTCTAGAAAGAGGCAAAGATGACCATGGTTCCAGGAACAGCAGCAGAGGAGGATCACCAAACAGGACAGGCACATGAATGAAGGGGAAAAATGGAGGGCCAACAGCATGAGGATAGCATGGCAGAGATGAATCAATGCATGCCAGTTGTAACCATTAATGTAGATTGACTCAATTCACCAATAAAAAGACACAGGAGAGTAGATGAAGAAACAAGATCCATCAGTGTATTGTACACAAGAAACACAATGCTATGGGTGTTTATTGCCAGTTTGATCTAGGCTTCTAACTCCTGGGGATCTTCCAGGGCTGTGCCTCGCCCAGACACTGATAGTCCCAAGATGGAGCCAACCCTTCACTGCTCCACATCCTGCATTCAGCTTTTCTCACTGAAAAATTGTATCCAATCACCCTCTCCTTGGGATGTCTGGAATGGAGCCACTCCCCAGGTGCTGCAACCTACTGCATCCACTGCTCTACTCCTTTGGTACATTTCTCCCTGAATGCCTCCAGGGTCTCCCACCATCACTGAAACTCTTTAGGCTCAAGTCACCCCTCTCATGCTGTGAGTGTGAGGGAGAATAGTTAGCCAACAAGCTGGGAATCATTGAGAAAATGCAGTTTGTCACCTCTTTTTCTGCCTTAAGGTCTGTCACCTTGCTCACACCATGGACTCTAATTCACCCTTCAGAGCTTTTCCAGGTCTCAAGCTTCTATCTTCCTCCTTCTTCTCTTCTCCAATTTGCTATATTCCAGTATCTGGACTCCCAGTCTTGGAGAGCCTATCTTGCTACTGCTCACTGCTTCACCATTTTCCCAGAAGTCTTTGTATAATTATTATTACTTCAACTGCTTCTTATATGATTTTATCTCTTTTATCCCTTCCTAATGTTTTCATTATCCATATGTTAAAGTGCTTTGCAATGCCACTCCTCTTAAATATTGTTTTGAATTTATTTTTCTCTGAATTTTAGTTCTGCAAGTTTCTATTGACATTTCTTCATTTGCGTGATAATTTCCTTAGTTTTATGCAATTTATTAGTAAAACCATCAAGGGCCTTCTTTATTTCTGCTATGGCAATTATTTATATGTACCATTTTCTTTTGATCTTTAGAATTTCCATCACTTCCTTTACATTACACTCTTGTACTTTTGTGGGATCTACTATTTCCATTGTAGTCTTTTTCATGGTAATCACAGTTGTTCCAAATCTAGACTAATTTTAAGATTTCTGTCACATTTTAGTATGATTTTGATGTTTACACTTTTTTTTTCAAATTGTGTTGTTTGTGTTGTAGTATGTCTTCTGTGTTTTTGTTGAAAATGGCATGATATTCTGCATAAAATAAATGAAGAAAAATCAGACTTTAGTTTGAGATTTTATGTTTATATTTAGGGGATTAGTCTATGCTTACCATTTTTTGTAACTGTAGGCATAAGGTAGGGTGTTTTCATCTGATGTCCTTTGTTGAGTCTCCCACATAGTATTTTTATAACCATGGAAATTTCAACTTCCAAGGAACTTCAATCAACTACAGTTTAGGTTTTCTTACTTTTGTGGACCTGTAACTTAACTGTTCTCGTATTTCTACGAATGATATTTTATTTTGTTTGTGCAGAGTTTTTCACTATTGTGTGGATGTAAAGGCCTCTTAAATATACTTATGTTACATAGTTTTTCCAATTTATTCACCTGTTTCACAAGATTCTACTTATGTCACAGTAAGATGTGTGAAGGAAGGATAAGGAAACATTCTAGAGTCCTATGAATAGATCTCATATATTTAGGTGGGCTCTCCCCCTGCCTTTTGACCCTAACCTATGATTTTCAGATTTCTTTCCCCTCCCACACTGGATAAGAAAAGAAACCTAGATGGATCTGGAGACACGATTCTCCTTTTTCCAAGTGAATGTCAAGTAGTAATTGGTAAAACCCTGGTTAAGCATTTGTAAAATAGTTTTTCTGAGTGTATTCCCTGTTGGAAGATCAGAATGATTTTGAGATATTTCATAATGGTTAATTTTCACCTCCCCTATCAGAAGCTTGATGGAATTTTCTCCAAAGCTTCCTGGTCAGAACTTCACAGGGCTTCTACAGGTAAAATTCATGGAAAAGGGGAACCACTGAAACTGGATTACCATGGAACTTTCATCTCATAAATTTGTCCACACTTAGTGTCTTAATGAGTTTCTCATTGTTGGGACAGAATACCTGACACCCACATTTTAAAGTAGAAAAGTTTTATTTTAACTCAGTTTGTAGAGGTTTCAGTCTGTAATTGGCTGGCTGCAAGGCAGAGTAGCATGGCAGAAGGGCATGGCAGAGGAGAAAGAGCTCATGACAAGCAGAAAACACTGAAGCAGCTGAATCAAGCCTTTTTTTTTCCTTTTATTCCATTCAGGCTATAAAACTAGTGATTTGCACCACCCACACTTGGGGTCTTCCCATTATCCACAGCTAGAACTATGCTAAACCAATTGGTGGACTAATTTAGTTATCACACACCCTTAATCTGTAGTCACACATCATAGATCCAGCTGCCTCTGGAAAAACTTCACCTAAGAGTACATAAGGATTTGAGGGAGACATACAGATACAAGGAAAAACACTGAGCCTGCAGTAAGTTATCGATTACAGTTCATGTTTTCTTTCTTCTGTGTCCACGTGACTTTTGTGTTCTCATGTTTCTAAGAATGACAGTTTATTTTAGTTCATGCAGTTGTTTTCATTACTGTGTGGATGGAAATAACCCTCAAACTCCTTACATAATAGAGTAGAAACCTGAAGGAAAGCTTACATTTTTCTCATCAGGAGAGCTTTACAAGGTAGTTTTCTTATTATAGCCATTTACAAGCTGAGGAAACTAGATCACTGAGAATGTGCTTTATGTGAACAAGGTTATATAACAATGAGATTTCAAAAGTTTGTGTTGCTTTAGCACTGACAAGCGTAAACAACTTGTTTTAGTAATTCACATATACCTCTGTTGGTGTTGTAAATTTTACTCTCCACTACCTCTGTATTATGTTCTCCTACATTACTTGAAGTTCATTTTCATTTCTCTTTCATGAGTACATCTCTATTCCTCTTTGAAATGTTAGAATCAAATATGACTCTGTCCTGTTCTCCATTCATTTTCCATCAACATATACACTTTGAGATTTTGCATTTTTAGGAGATATAGGTTAAGCACAACACCATATTTATGAAAATAATTCTTAAATATTTACTATTAATCCAGATCTTTACTCTGATTTATACATATATCCAAAAGATGACTTAAATCTTTCATTAGATACCTCACAAATATCTTTAAAATAACAAGGGCATATATCATTTGTAAATCATACTGTCCACTTCTGTTTCCCACACTCAGTTACAAAAATCTGAATATATCATTGCACTATCCTGCAAGTGAGAAGGCCTGGAGTAATTTTTCAATTTTATTTTTACTTCTGTGTCCATATCTCCTTTTACACTCTATGGCATGTGTCTTAGTTAATTTCCCAACAACCAAAGTTAAAGGAGGAAAGGTTTATTTAACTCAAAGGTTTAGATGTTTCAGTCCATAATAGGCCGGCTCAAAGGCAGGGTGGCATGCCACACAGGCATCACAGAAGAGAAACAGTTCATGGCAACAAAAGATAGCAAAGCAACAAGGAATGACCACAGCTCTTTCTATCTCTTATATCTTATCCAGGCTAATTAGGGCAGGTAGCATTCACATCTTTAATCCTAGTGCCCTTGATCATAGCATTGCACCATGAATACCAGCATCACACATTCTAGATTCAGCCACTTCTGAAAATTCCCTCTTATGACTGCATGAAGATTTTGAGGGCATCTAGACACAAGCCATAACAGCATGTCATATTCAATCATAGTTCCAAAATATATTTTGCATTTTTTCTTTTTTTTTTCATCTTGACAAGAACTACCTGAAGCCACTGTCATTTGTCTCTTACACTATTAAAATAGACTTTCATCTTCTGTATTTGCTACTTCTTTTGCTTTACTATAGAAACAGTTATAAAACAACTTTTCTGATTTCGCCCATAGGTCCCCTCAATCTTGTTTTACTACATTGAAAACATTAAACATGCTGCCATCTTGAACTTTTGTACATTCTGCTCCCTCTGTCCAGAATGCTTATCTAACTCATGTACTCCTGGTTACAATGACTGATGAGATCTCTTTGATCCTTTGGGATTCAACATAAATAATACTTTCTCAGAAAGGCTTTCCATAATGATATCGTCTATATTCTTGCATCAGCACAGCACTGTTTCTGGCCACAGATGTTGGAAG
>RJWM01019278.1:0-39386 GCA_004363535.1 Dasyprocta punctata
CATAGAACTCTTCATCTTAGGTCTCCTACGCTGGATGTGCCGCTCCATACACCAACTTCAACAACAACAACGACGACACCAACAAGCTCAGATAATCTTAGCCACTCTTATTAATCAAGGCCCTCCATCACAAGAACACAAAGATGCTCTACACAAATATAGAAGGATATTCCAATGACGGGCAACGTGGGATCTTGTGCTCCCTACTCACCACCTAAGACAGGCACCTGACCATGCTGTCAGGGAGTCCAAGATGGGTAAGGTTGAGTAAAGCCAAGAAAACGCCACGACCTAAGACAGGAAATCCTTCCCAGTAAATACCCATACTGGAGCCCAGCCCCACAAGAGCCACCTAAGACAGGGCACCATCCAAGGCTCTGGCCAAGCTAGCTGATGGTTGACCCAATGACGGGTAAGGCCTTGCATCTTCCCACGCTCCATAGCCATATGGGTATTTGCCTTTAATAAAGAAAAAGGGGGAATTGTGGCAGATATCACAAACAGACGTACATGGCCCTATCCTCTCCTAGGCTACAGATTTTATAGTCTCCCCTGGATACCGCTAGGCCCTTGCTCCCCATTGGCCCACACCCTCTATATAGCCTGCTGTACTTCCGCATTAAATTAGATCTGCGCCATCAGCCTGGTCTCCGCATCATCAACGCGTCGGTCCTGCCTGCTGTGAGGCCCATGCCGCCTCACTTAGTGATTCGCTGATTATGTATTTCATTTCAATTCTCAGTTGGGCTAACAGTGCCGCTTTAATTTCTTTCATAGCTTCGTGGAGTTGTCTCCCCACTTCAGTTGTCAACTCCTCTGAGAGTTTAATTTTTGGACTCCCGACCATTTCAGCGTTAGTGTCCCCGGAATTGGTTCTGCTTGTATTGGAGTCTGGAGAGTGCCCTCTGCCTTTATGTCTTGGCATTTTCCTGGGCTTGCCAGTGAGGCCGTGTTGGTCCACTGCCTCTCCCAAGCCTGTTTCTGCTCCGCATATGTCTGCTGCAGTGTGCAAGAGGACGGGGCCGCTGCCTGGTAACCCGTACCTGGCCGTCCGCCAAACTTCCCCTATCACCCCCAGGGCACCCGCGAGGTTTCCACCACGACCTTCCAGGAACCGTGCCTAATTAGGTGCAGTTCCGGTTTCAAGATGGAGGCCTGTCCCTCGCTCTCCCTCGGGGGTGGGGGGCTGGGAGCCGCCGGGTTCACTCACTCGCCTGCTCACGGCCACCTCACTCCACAGTCGACCCCTGCCTCCGCCGTCCCGCCGGCAATTCCACCGCGTATCGCCAGCACCCGGATGGTATCTTCTTAGCTCAGGTCACAGCGCCGATTGGATTCGGCTCCTGACAGAGGTGCTGCTGGTCTCCGCCTTTGTTTATTTCATTCTTTTACTCTTTCCATGGGCTACAGTTCTCGTTTTAGATTCTTCTTGGGTCCAGAGGACCCATCTCCCTCTTTTTTTCTTCTCTCTGTTATTATATTAGTTTATATTCCTGCATTCGGATGGTATATTCAGGGAGCCTCCCTGTCATGGTGTTATCTGGGCAGCCATCTTGGAGGAAGTGACTGAATATTTTGTAATGCCTATGAAAGCAACCAGATCAAGATATAAGAATTCATACAATTCTCTGATAGGATAAATAAAAAGAAATCCACACCTAGACACATCGTAGTAAAACTGCAAAACACTGATGACAAAGAAAATGTTTAAATGTCTGTGGGTGGAGAATCCTTTGAGTGTGAGACAGATTTATTCCTGAAGAACAGAATGTTGTAGAAATGATGGTCTGCAAAATTAGGTCACGAAAGACATTGTCATTTCTGGGTTGCACACTTTTGAATTGCTACCTACAGGGAAAGTCAGCTCAGTTACCAGCATCAGTTTAGCCATGTGAGCACACCATTTTGGAAGCCTATTCAGTGGCCCTAGTCAAAACTTCAACATATTTCATTTCAGCCTCACACTTTGATTGCAGCCTGAGCCAGAACCTCTTATCTCAACAGCTTCTGAATTTTGTGACCCATGAAAATTGTAATATTATTTTTATTTATTTTTGGTTGGTGTTTTGAGACAGGGTCTTGCTATGTAGTGCAGGCTGGCCTTGAACTCACATGCTTCCTGCCTCAGCCTCCCAAGTGCTAGGATTATAGGCATGCATGCACCACCACACCTAGCTAAATGTTTATTTTTGTTATGCAACAATAAACAACTAATATGGGGCTGTTATGTATCAATCAATAACTAATACAGTGGCAAAACTACTGTTAATACAAGTGACACTTTCACCTATGATTATTAGCAATTATGGAGGATAGAAAATAGTGGAATGAAGTCTTCAAAGTATTGTGAATAAACAACTGACAACCCATATTAATGCACAGTTTAAAAAAAAACACTTCAAGAACAGAAGCAACATAAGGACATTTTTATCTTTTTTTTTTTTTGCCTGTTCCGGGAATCAAACTCACAACCTTGTGCCTGCCAGGCAGGTGTGTAAGGCACTGAATCAAACTCCCAGCCCTAGTATTTTGAGACAGGGTCGCACTATGTAGTTCAGGCCAGCCTCGTACTCACGTTGTAGCCTAAGCCGGCCTCGAACTCACAATGCTCCACCTACCTCAGCCTCCAGAGTGCTGGGATAACATAACGACATTTTCAAACAGAGCAGAGCTTGTCCCTAGAAGACTACATTAAAGGAAAGTTTCAGTGTTTAACTTCAGGAAGAAATAAGATGTTTCTGAGACAAAAACACAAAAAGGAAAGGACACAGAAAACAAAAAATATGTAACTATAAATGAGCATTAATAATATAGACTAAAAACTTTTAATAATTTGAAGTTTTTAAAAACAATTAAAACAACAATAGCATGCAGATCAGGAAAGAAGTCAATGAAGTTAAATTGTTTTAAGTACAATCTTGGAGTAGGATAGAGATATTCATTAACATTATTATTATTATTATTATTATTATTATTATTATTTTGATCCTGGGAATGGAACTCAAGCTCTCTTGTATGTTAAGTGTATGTTCAGCGCATGCTTTATTACTGAGCTATAAACCCAGCTAGCATTAAATATTGATAAGTAAATCTGTATATTTTTAGCTGGAAGACTTGTATTACTGAATAGGAAGACTTTAAGATAAGAGCAAAAAAAGGAGGATCTCTTTAATAAAATGGGTTTAGGACAGTTGGATAATCATATTGAGTCCTACTTCACTGCATTCACAATAACAAAGTCAAATAGATTACAGATCTAAATATGATAGGTAAGACAATAAACCTGTTTAGAAGAGAGCAAGAAAATGCTTTTATGATCTTGAAGTAGGCACACATTTATTACATGGGATAAAAAAATCTTAAGTAAGGCCAAATTTGATAAATTAACCTGGATTAAAATTAAGAACCAAGCCGGGTGTGGTGGTGCATGCCTTTAATCCCAGCACTCGGGAGGCTGAGGTAGGAGGAGCGCTGTTAGTTTGAGGCCAGCTTGGGCTACAACGTGAGCAAGACCGGCCTGAACTACATAGTGCAACCCTGCCTCAAAAAACTAGGGCTGGGAGTTTGGCCCAGCGGCTTACAGTCCTGCCTGGTAGCGGTGAGGTTGCATTCAATCCCTGGTACTGGAAAAAAAAAACCAAGAACATTAAAAACCTAGCTCTCTAGATACTGCTGGTGAGAGGACATATTAGCACAATGATTTTGGGAACATATTTGAAGTATTTATGAAATTTAGACATTAGAATTTAGCAATCCCACCCCTAAGCATATACCCAACGGAAATGCATATATATGTCTTCCAAAGGACATATACTAGAATACTCATAGCAGTATTCTGTACCTATCAACAGTGAAATGGGTAAACAAATGTTAGTATATTCACACAATGGAGTACATACAGCAACAACAATAAATAAATCACAACTACACATTGCACTGATGAAGCTCACAAATAGTTCTAAGCAAAAGAAGCCAGACAGCAAAGAATACACACTGTTCAATTCCATTTACATAAAAAACAACAAACAGATAAAACTGACATTTGATGCCACTCCTTGGAAGATAATAACGGGAAGAAGACCCAAGGAGGAGACTAATGAATTGATATGATTTTTTTTTAATTTATGAGGTGGTTACACAGATATGTTTAATTTTGAAGATTAAGATGTTTACATATAAATATACTTTTCTGCATTAGTATCTTAATTTAATAAAGTTTTACATACTTATGGATGCATGGTGCTGTGGATCAAGCACAAGAGTCTCACATATGCTACAGTCCCATCCTTTACATCAAAATTTTAACATTGATAGTATCTAGGTTCTACATGTGTTTTCTTTATACATCTCTTTGCTTTCATTAATGAATATTTACTTTTTTTTGTCTTTTTGAGATGGGTCTTGCTATGTTCAGGTTGGCCTTCAACTTACTTTGTAGCCTAAATTGGCCTCAAACTCACAGAAATTCTCCTGCCTCAGCCTCCTGAGTCCTGGAATTACAGGCACGCACCACCATGCCTGGCTTAGAATATTTATTTTTTATAACAAGTTTTTAAAACTCACAAAATAAAACAGTAATTTTTTTTATTTTTGAGTGGTTATGTATGCCTGGCATAGCAAGCCTGTTATTAATGCATCTTTGCAGGTGGAAAAATAAGACTGAAAAAGTAATGTGACTAATACGACAAACCAAGAGGATGATAGAGCTTGGAATGTGACTTATTTAATTTATTTATTTATTTTTGTGGCACCAGGGATCAAACTCACAGCCTCACGCCTGCCAGACAGGCGCTTAAGCCACTGAACCAAACTCCCAGCCCTAGCTTCTTGAGGCAGGGTCGCGCTATGCAGCTCAGGTTGACCTCGCGCTTGCGTTGTAGTGCAAGCTGGCCTTGAACTCACAACGCTCCACCTATCTCAGCCTCCCAAGTGCTGGGCTTGAAGGCGTGCGTCACCATGCCCGGCTTGTGACTTATTTTATATGATTCCTAAACTAAACTCTTACCATTCTGCTATGAATGCTTCATCAAGATCTGAATACAACTTGACATAGAACAAAAAACAATTCCAGTTCTAAAGGCAGCTGAAACAAAACAGCAATTGTTTAAAAAACACACAAGTGGACTCAAAATAACAAAAATAATCAAATAGATTATTACTGTAATTAAAGAATAAAGGGAAATTGTCTTTGTTATAATTCAGTCTCCACATTTACTAAATGAAAAAGGCCCTTTCATAAAAATAGTGTAGCTTTTAAAAAGGTCATAAATATAGTATGTTTGTATATATAATCAATTGAGAAGGCAATGATGTAAAATAAGAAGCATTTGGGTAATTTATAGGAACTCAGAAAGCAAAAACCAATTGCATTGAATATAGAAACATAAACTAAAAATATAGAAAATAAGCTCAGTAGAAAATAAGCCACAAAAATAAGTTCTATAGGGAATAAATTAAATATAAAAATATAAAAGTGAAATTACATGCATAAAAAAATTAAACAGGATGAAGATCAATGTGTATCTGAGGAATATATTTCTAGATGAATCCCAGATACTAGTCATTAATTTAATCACTTAAAGAATATGGAAATGGAATCTCTTCTGTCCTTCTGGGTGGAGGTATTGGTTCTCTTGATTCTTAAACTAACTCTTAGTTTAGGGGAGTAAATCTCCCTGTAGCTTCCTAATAAAAGATGATTGGGAGGAAATTTTGACACCTGGATTTTCTGAAAAAATATCTTTATTTTGCTCTCACACTTGAGCATAGTTGGCTGGACACAGAACTCTGGGGTGGAAGTCGTTTTTCTAAAAAATATAATAATACACTGTTATTGCTATGAAAAGCTTAGAGCTTTTCTGATGGTCTACAAGTGACTTTTCCATCATCTTAAGACATTAAGACATTAACACATTTAGACATTAAGACATTTTCTTTTAATTTAATTTTTCATAATCTTATTCCTAGGTGTACAATCTTGGGAAGCAACTTGCCTGCATTCATTGACAGCTTGGCCAATTTCTATCTGAGTGTCTTTACTTGCTTAACTTTTATGTGCCTCTATACAACATCCATCTGCAAAAACATGGGAAAAATAACAGTACCTACTTTATAGTATTATTCTGAGAATGACACTAGTTTATACAAAGGATTTAGAACAGTACCTGGCCCATTGTAAGTATATGATGAACGTTAGTTATCAGTATTTGCAGTGCTGAGCACTGAGAGGACCCTTGCAATCTAGAGATTCATGTCCTTAAATTCGGAGAGTATTTCGTGAATGTATCTATTTCCTCCCTGTTGTTTTCTCTTTTTGGAGATTAAAGTCTCTGTCTTTTATGGACAGAGATTCGTGGTACTGATCTTGATTTTCATGGAAATATCCACAAATATCAGTACCTTTTCTTTGGGGCCATCCAATTTCTCAAAAGAAAATTCCTCCAATCTCCTGTTGGGGTTCAGTCAGGGCTGAAGGAATGAAAGCCAGTGTTTCAGTAGGAAGGGGTCAGAGTATCCCACAGCTTAGCATACAGTTTAACATTAATTCTTAATTCAGCCCTAATTCTTATCCCTCGTCTCTATTGTATTTGCTGTCTCAACTTCAGAGTAACACTGCTTCTTCTTCAGGGAAGAAAACGTTCGTCTCCTGTAGGATGAGGAAAAGGTAATAGGTTGAAGAAAGGCATGAGAGGGAGTAGCAGACTGTTGTGTGAGCAGGACCTAGGGATCTAACTGCAGAATTTCTACAAATCTGTGCTTTTAAATCTCTCTCCTCCATGATCCCCAGTGTCTTCAAGGCTTCAGTCTTCCCAGAGACTTTGTTTCCTGATTGACTATCCTGTAAGTTTTGTTAAAAATTTTTTATTAGTATATGTTTCCAATACATAACAATTACATACATCTTGGGGAATTGGTACATAAACATACACCTTAATCCTTTTTACTTCCTCTCCCCTGCCTCTCCCTCCCATCTCTCCCATCCCCATGTCACCTTCCCATCTCCACAAAGTCTACCTCCCTGTTTTCTATTCTCTGTCATTTATTTTGCTCTGTGCATTTTGTGTTTCTCATATAACAGAAACCATGTGATATTTAGCCTCCCATGTCTGGTTTATTTCATTCAGCATCATGGAATCCAGGGTGCATCCATTTTCCTACAAACTACTCAAATTTATTCTTTATTATAGTGGATTGATCATTTTCTATATCTGTTAATGGGCATATAGACCACTTCCACAATTTAGCTATTATGAGTTGTGTTGCTATCAACATGAATATGCGTGTACAACTGTAATATATCTCTTGACTCTTTTGAAAAGATACACAGAAGAGATACAGCTGAGTTGAGTAGGATTTCTATTTTTAGTTCTTTGAGGAATCTCCACAGTGATTGCTGCTGTTGTTGTTTCCTTTTTGCTATGTAGTTCAGGCTTACTTTGAACTCACTATGCAGCTCAGTCAACATAACTCATGGCAATTATCCTGCCTCAGCTTCCTGAGTGCTGGGACTACAGGGGTACACACCACCATGCTGGCAGTTTCATACTAGTTGGCATTTCCATACTAGTTTACATTCCTACCAACAATGCAGAAAGGTTCCTCTTTCCCCACACTCTTGTTAGTATTAGCTTTTTTGAATTCTGGTGTAAGATGGAATTTTAGTGTCCTTAATGGCCAAAGATGCTGGACATTTTTACAAATATGAGTTGGTTATTTGAACTTTTTCTGAGAAATGTTGATTCATTTCAATTGCTCATGTTTTTTATTTGGGTCTTTTATTGAAGGGGACGTGTGCATTTTTTTTTTAGTTCTTTGTATTAGCCCTCTGTTTAAGACATAGCTGGAAAAAAAATTTCCCATTCTTTGGCTAAATTCTTTAACTGAATTTTTTGGAAAGTAATTTAAGATATTGCTCTGTCATAAAGTATCATCAGTTTAAATTATTAGAGGACTGTAAATCTTAGTTCACTTGCATAAAAATGTAAGATTTCTTCACCTGTAAAATTTAAGTAGCAAAGATAGAGGGATTATGTTTCTTTACTGTCATCACTGAAATATAGTTTAATTCAGTTCAGACCAAAACAATGCAACAAACATTTAAGTCTCCACTTGTGCCAGGCACTGTCCTAGGCACTTGTGATACATGACTGAAAAAAAAATTTGTCAACTGTGCTGGAAAGTGACACAGAAAAAGTATAGCAGATTAAGGGAGTTTTGTAATGTTGAAGTTGGGAGGGGAGTTGAAGAACAGAGTGAACATTAAATAGCATGATCAGCATAGATTTTGTGAAAAGGCAGTATCTGAACAAAAATGAGAAGGTAAGAACTAGGGTATCTAGAACAGGCCCACAGGCAGAAACTAGGCTAGAGTTCAGGAGAGAGGTAGAGATGTAAATGTAGTAGTTGGTAAATCAAGATAGTACTGTATTTTAAGTCTGAAGACCATAGGGGATCACTGGAGTAGGGAACCTAGATAGAAAAAAGTGATAGCCATGTCTTTTATCAAAAGAATCAATCAGAAATATCCAAATTTGGGGGACATGTAAGATTACAGAACGATGATAATACAAATTTAAGGACCACTATGTATTACTACTCTCCTTCTGCCCACCAAAGTCATACAAGGACTTAATGGGCAAAGGGGATAGTTTTCTTAAAAAGTAAATTTAACAACAGAAAAAAACCTAGAGATACCGTCTATATTCTGAATTCATAGCTTTATTTTGGATAGTTTACATTGACAATGCTCAGGGAATTTAACTATTTAAATAGATATATCTCCACATATGATAGAAGATGTATTTGGTGGTGGCACACACCTGTAATGCCAGCTACTTGGGAGGTTAAAGCAGAAGGATTGCAAATTTGAAGACAGCCTTGGAAAATTGGTAAGACCCTGTCTCAAAGTAAAATAGGGATATAGTTCAGGGCTCCCTAGGTTCAATTCTGAGTATCATGCCAAAAAAAAAAAAAGCTGAATTTAACTTCCAATTATGTCTGGAAAATTATGTTTGTAATACTTATTGTAGTACATTTAAATAGTGAAGTCTTAGGAATTGCTTCACTTCCTTTTCCATATTTCTGTTTTAATGTGGCTCCTGCAGTCACCCATCCTTTGGAGGGTTCTTTGATGTAATTCTCTTAGGGGCTATCTTAAAGGCACCTTCACTTGACAGAATGCACATTTTTAAAATCAATCTTGTATATTTTGCAAAGGAAAAGTTAAAAAAAATTTAACTTGCACTGATCTCAATACATCTGTTTTTAAAAAGATACCAGAAGAGCCAGGCATGGTGACACATACTGGTGATTCCAGCATTTGGGAGGCTGAGACAGGAAGATTGCTGCAAGTTCAAGGCCAGCCTGGGCTACAAAGTGAGTTCAAGGCTAGTCTGAACTGCAGAGCAAAACCCTGTACTGAAAAGATAAAAAAAAAGTACCAGAACACATTAAAGAATTATGGTCAAGTTTCAAAAATGTAGTAATAGCACTGTTTTTATGTTTTAAAGAGTGCTCACTTTTAGAGGTACATACCAAAGTGTTTATGGATAAACAAAAATATCACTATAGGCTGAAATCTACATAAATATTCCAAAATAATTCTTACACTCCCAAGACAGCAATAAAAAAGTAGTTTTTAAAAAAGTATTGGAACATACGAAAAAAAAAAAAAAAGCCAGGTGTGCCAGTGCACACGTGTAATCCCAGCACTTGGAAGGCTGAGGCAAGAGGATCACTGCAAGTTCAAGCCAACCTGAGATACACAGTGAGATCTTGTCTCAAAACAAAAAAACAAAAAAGAAAAAAATAGAAAAAGCAAAGTACTCAACCATAATACTAAAGGAATTGTTAAGAAAATGAGACATAGTACTTTGACATCAAATGATAGGCTATTACAATTACTAATTGCTTTACATATTCTACATGGGGTGGAAAGCTACAGCCCCCAGGCTAAATGCAATACAATGTCTGTTTTTTAAACAAAGTTTATTGAAATACTATTATACCCATTCATTTATATCACGAGGTATCAACCAGGGAGATGTTTTTGATTGTTACAATTAGAGGAGGCAGCAGCCACTGGCATCGTGAGAAGAGGCCAAGGATGCAGTTAAACATCCCTTAGTGCACAAGACTGGTCTCAAACATGGCTAAATATTATGTAGCTTTAGACAGTAATGCCAGGGTTCAGATGCCCTAGCTCAGTGATGGCGAACCTTTTAGAGATGAGTGCCCAAACTGAAACCCAAAACTCACTTATTCACTGCAAAGCACCAACCCTGCAATTAAACCTGAACACTGAGGTTTTAGTTTAGAAAGAACAATTCATACATTAACATCTTTTGTCTGAAAAGAAAAACAAATAACGTGCACCACAGGTTTGTATCAATAGGTTTGCACCAGTCTCAGTATATCTCGTAAAAAGTTATCAGAACAGCCAGGCGTGGTGGCATACTAGTGCCCTAGTTTATAAAGTTTCTGGCTATTTTTACACAAAAAATGGCAGAATTGAGTAGCTGTGACAGAGGCCAAACCCGCCTATAACACCTAACATATGTACCATTTGACCTTATACAAAGGTGCCAATTCTTGCTCTATAGGAAACCAAAAATTATGAATAACTATCTCATGTACAGTAGATTAATTGTAGAAGATTCCCTTTGACATTATCTCTTCTAGAAATAAGCCACTAACATTTTAATTACACCTCTGTCAGTCATATAAAGTACTAGAATAAAAGGTTGTACTATATTTTATTGATTCATTAAAGAGACAGTAAAAACAAATGTCAGTCCACGGATCACTGACCTGCCATAAAATTTTCATTGGTTCATAGTGGAACACCAAAAGTAGATACAAGTTTGGGAACTTTTCATGCAATTTATTTAATTCAATATAAAAGTCTATTATTTATGATTATATACTTGCTACATTTTCAAACACTAAAATATCTTTTATTTTCTGAAACAATTCCAATAATAGGTGGTTGATTTTTAATATGGCAAAATGAATAGTTGGCAATGCATCAAATCATTAAAAAAATTACTTGTTCTTGAAATTTAAGTCAGGGAACCAGCAGTTTAGAGGCTTTTACTTTAACAGTTTTTTTTGATGTTGTCTGTGTTTCATATTATCACCACAGAAGGTATTTCTTAAATGTGTCTTGCAGTGTCTAATAAGCAGTGAACTGTCACCAATAGAAGGCTTTTCTGCTCTCATTACAATGAAGTTTTTCTCTGGTTTAAATTCTCTCATGTTCAGCAAAGGGTGAGTCATGTTTGAGTTTCCTCACAAGGGCTACATTCATAAGGTTTCACTTCAGCGTGGACTGTCTCATGGGTAGAAAGATATATTCTCACAGGGCCAGGAGTTTGGTTCAGTGGCTTAAGCGCCTGCCTGGCAGGCGCAAGGTTGTGAGTTCAATCCCCGGGGCCAACAACAACAACAAAAAGATATATTCTCTGGCTAATGGCTTTCCCGCATTTGTTACACTTGTAAGATCACTCTGCGGTATGAGCTCTCTAGTACTGAGTTGGATATGTGCTACGGCTGAAGGTTTTAACACATATATTACAAATACAGGGTTTTATACCAGAATGAATAATCTCATGTTGTCTAAAATATTTAACCTGGAAAAATGCTTTTTGACAATTTGTGCATGTAGAAGGTTCCTCTCTAACATGAGTTCTCCAGTGTCAGTTCAGGTTAAGGCATTCTCACAGTCCTCACATCCATAGGGCTTCTCCCCAGTAAATACATGTAAGATACTATTTAGTTGATGTATTGACTAAAAAGGACTATTTGAAACTCCCCTCACTTTCTAAAGATTTTAGAAAGTATCTACAGTTCCCAATTTCATACACACACACACACACACACACACACACACACACATTTGAATGTACATATCCTGCATATGGTAAGCAAAACAAGGGATCACAATAAATATAACTTGTGTATGCATGTGTGTGTTGCTAGGATTGAATCCTGGGCCTCACATATTCTAGGCAAGCATTTACCACTGAGCTACCCATTATTTTGCTTTTTTTTAACCCAACTATATCTTACGAGACTCCTTTTGTGCCTGCATATTTAGGTTCTTTCTTTCTTTCCTCCTTTCCTTCTTCCTTCCTTCCTTCCATCCTATCTTCCTTCCTTCCTTCCTTTCTCTCTTTCTTCTCCTTTGCTTCCTTTTTCTTTTTCTTTCCTCTCTCTCTCTCTCTTTCTCTCTCTCTATTTTTGTTCTTTTAGCTTTTCAAGACAAGATCTCTTTATGAAGTTCAGGGTGTCCTTGAACTCATGTCAATCCTCTGCCTCAGTACGGACTGCTGGGATTACAGGTGTGTAACACCACACCCAGTCATTTCATTCTAACCACACTGCACTCTATTGTATGGACATACCACAATTTGATATTTCTCTCTTGAAAAATATTTAGGTTGTCTCCAGTTTTTCACTATTACAAATAACCTCATAATCTATGTCACTATTATATATATTTGTGTATATTCCTGCCAGTATTTTGTTGTGTTTACTAAAGAATTATTGGGTGGTAGTTGTGCTCAGTAAATGTAGATCCCTTTACCTGCATATTCCCTAGATTTGACCCATCTTCAAGGTAGAAAATAGTTTCTTAATTCATCGCAGAATACCAGTTACTCTATAAAAACTTTAAGGACAAAGACAATCTATTCCCTCTGTAGTATGCCTTGCACAATATTGTTGGAGGGTACAGTTTCCCTGATACATACTCTTTCTATTTTTAGACATCCATTTGGGACCCTTTTGTGCTAACACACCAGTATTTTCTGTTCACAGCAAAATCTTATTCTCTAGGATTTCTAACCATACTTTAGTAATAGCTCCTACAAAGTATTCAGTGACAGAAAGATACATTTTGTAATGGGCTTAAGAAGCCAGTAGAAATATTTAGATTATTTCAGGGAATAAAGAATCATTTAATTTTTAAGGTAAGAATAAGATAAATATGATATTTCAAGTGGTTAAATATGGTAGTAACATTCAAGACAATTCAGAAAAAGAAATTATACAACCAGGTATGATAGCATGTTCCTCCAATCCCTGTGCTTGGGTGGCTGAGGCAGGAGGATTGCTGTGAGTTTGGGGCCAGTCTGGGCTACAAAGTGAGACCCTGTCTCAAAAAATACATACAAATGTAGCTAGAAATTATAGTGATTCATAAGTGAAACGTTGGGAAATCTACAAGATGAGGAATAGAAGCGGATCTAACAGGTAATATCAAGGAAGAAGCCAGGGGGAAAAGGAAAAAACTGACTAAAAATATGATACATTCTTGCAAGATTTTCAGAGGCCAAAAGAACACGAATGCCTTTTTTGCCCTGTCATGCCTTCCTCAATGCCCTAAATCAATTAAAAACATTTATTTACCTTTCATGGTCATTTTGAATTTGGGAAAGAGTCAAAAATTGCAATGTCATATTCAGTGAGTAAGATGGTTGAAGATACACAGTAATATTTTTCCAAGTCTGCTTTTCCATTGGATGAAACTCAGCAGCAACATTCACAATATTTTTGTCACAGGTTGTAAATCCATTCACAAAAGAGAACTTCAGAACTGCTTCAGAAAGTGGCATGAACAATGGAATAAATGTGTTTGGGGGAGTAATTTTAGGAAAATTAATAGTAATGTATCTTTTATTGTAATTTTTTTTAAATTTACACATTCATGGTTTATTTTGATCATGATCTGTATGGGTATGGAAGGGACAATTGATACATTTGAATGTATTTGTGGAAGTTTTTACAGATATACAATAGTGGTGTAAAAAAAAAAGCAGGTTACTTGAGGGTTGTGGCAGAGATAGCTAGCTGCTATCGAAAATCTGTTTCTAAAATCTGTTCCCTCCATTTATGGTCATACAATTAGATAACAATTCCCAATTTCCTTTGAATTATATTATGTCAAATAACAAAGGCCTTCCCTGTTAAGTGAGTGAAAGCAATGGGAGTCACTTTTGTTGGTCCACAAAACCTTCCCAAATGAGTTCCTTTGTGCTCTGATTCTATGCTGGCTAAATGCAGAGAATGAGGAGCTACAAAGAACCGTGGTGTTTGAACTGCTAGATAAAGTAAGAACTATCAACGGACCTAAATAATTCCTCCAGGCCAGTGTATGATCAAGAAACAAATTTATATTCTATGTGAAGTAACTTATGGTTCAAAATTTGCTGTGCAATTTTGGAGTATAATTATTATAGCAGTTTAACCTGTCCTAATAAAGGCAGAAACTATTGATGAGAAGCATTAAAATAGGAGGGAGGTAGGAGAGGAGAGAGGTAAGAGAGAGAGTGGGAGAGAGGGAGAGAGGGGAAGAAATAGAGGGGAAAAGAGAGAGAGATGAGAGAGAGAGAGAAAGAGACAGAGACAGAGAGACAGAGAGAGAGACAGAGACAGAGAGAGACAGAGAGAGGGAGAGAGAGAGGTTCTTAATCTCTTGGTGGAGGAAGGAATACCAGTGTGGTAAATTCTGTATAAACTAATGTTATGTAGAGTACTGCTATAAAAATACAAACTGTGGAGTCAAAATGACTAAAATTAAAATATTAACTCCCCTAAAACTGCTTGTCCTGATTCAATTTCTTAATCAGCCTTCTTTTCATTTGTAAGATGGGGCTAATGTAGGACTCACAGAAACTAGCATTATTAGTGTTCTTACTGTATTGAAAGAAGAGTAGTAGAAGTCATTAGATTTGATAAGAAGGAATTTTTAGGTGATTTTTTAAAGAGCCATACATTACCTAGCATAGAAAATTAGATTACACAAGTTTAAAAATCAAAATAGAAGCTGTGATTTAGAAAAAAATTAAAATTTAGAAAAAAATTAAAAATGGAAGTCACTGAAAGAAACTGAAACCAAGGATAAAATGATAGAGAATCCAGTGAAGTGCATGGGGTTTAATGAGGAGAGTTGTATGCACATCAGGGGTACACAGGAAAGAAACTGTGATCACAGCAAGATTTAGAATACTGGGGAAATGAAAGAATTAAATGCATCAGACCACAGCGATATATGCACACTCATGTTTATAGCAGCACAATTTTAACAGCTAAATCTTGGAAATAGCCCAAATGCCAATCAACTGCTGAATGGATAAAGAAGATGTGGTTTTCTTATACAATAGAATACTACCTTGTCACAAAGGGTAAACTTGAGATATTTCTAGCTAAATGGATGCACCTTGATACCATACTCTTTTTTTAAAAGAGCAGAATATATTTATTGAGAGAAAGAAAGCTTCTGTCGGAAAGAGATACAGAAGGGGTCCCAAGTGGGTTGCCAAAGACCTTGCATTTTCTAGGGATTTTATAGAGCAAAACCACAAGGTAAGGTGGGTTTCAGGTGGGGAAAAATGGAAAATCACAAGGTGAGGCCATACCCTTAAGTGAAATAAATCAAACACGTTTCAATACTGCATGGTTTCTCTGGTATGAGAAATCAAGAGTGTAAGTAAGGACCAAAATGTATAACAGATACTGTGAAACAAGAAGAAAATATTCAAATGGGAAAAAAGGAGGGGGGAAGGCAAAAGAAAGGAAGTAAAAAGAAAAAAATAAGAAAAAATGGAAACAAAACTTTTGTAAATAAGGAGGGGGAAAGGGGTTGAAGTGGGGCAGGGGAATGGGAAAAAAAAGAATCAAGTTGTATCAGGTACAGGCAGAAATTCCCTATGATGAGTGTGATCATTATGTATGCCTAAATATACCAATAAACTTAATTAATAAAAAAAAGGGAATACTGGAGAAAGAGGGAAAACACAAAAGTAGGTCAAGAGAAAGATGAAGCTAACCTTGGTAAGGTCTCTTCTGACTCCAGGGAGTCTCACACAAAGATACATGCCCAGAAAGAAGGCGACAGATGGTGGGGTGGGCTTTCTTGTGCCCATCATCCATTCAGAGCCTGAACGTTTTGAAGGAATTTGTCTGGTCAACATCAGAAGGCCTTACCCTCCTTGCTTTTACTTAAGCATGGACTTTCCAAAATCTATTAGCCATCGTTCGACTCCTTTCTCCAACTGGCAAAATACAACAGGTTTACAAAGCTGACATCTTACTAATGAAGAAGAAAAGACTGCTATTATTGAGTTCGAAAAGTAATCTCAGCAACTAAAAAATTTAAAATTAGGTCCACACAGTCCTGTATGCAGGCAGGAGGACCAAGGAACTGTGTGCCCTACAAGACCTAGGTGGGAGAGGAGAGTGGCCGAACTACCAAATTCTAGCCAGTTCTGCTCTTTGGTTTTCCACAGCACAGGTGACAACCAAAAAAACCAATCTGACTGAAGAAGAGACTAACATCCCAGAGGAGACATTCGCTTTAGGACTGAAGTGTTACCTTACTGTTGATGTAGAGTGTAGTGTCTAGTGGTTCCCAGCTCTTGTCCCTTTCAAAGAATTGGACAGAGACAATTGATAAATGTAACAGTTTAACATTTATTGAATGAATGGGGAAGAAAAGAAGAAGATATGCCTTGCACACAGGACAGGCCACTGTCAGAACAAGAGGACGGTGCCATGCAATCAATGGCTGCCATCTTTTGTATCTTCTTTTGATGTCAGATCTGGCAACCCCCACAGGGTGCCAAAGCTGCTTTGCACATGCAACTCAGCAGTCATGTGACAGCTGTCTATGAGTGACAGTTTACATCCAGTTGTCCAGTCATGACTGACTATGCCTTAATCTCTTACGTCACTACCACAGTGACCAAGTGAGAGACAGCCTTGGGAGGCTTAGAGAGCCCAAGAGCTAAACAGGGATCTCCCTGGACCCCAGGCTCAGAACAGAAGATCACAGGGGCTGTATTTTGTTGTGGGAGGCAGGATTGGTGGGTGTAATTGTCAGGGGGAGCAGATGTGAAGGAGAAGGCATTTAGCCCAGTGGTATGATTGAACTGTTGTACTGCTGCCTCCATCCAGAAGAAATTAGTAGTCAGAATTACAATAGGTCGATATATGGATGGCCTAATTGCCTTCACTACAATCACATACTTCTTTGTTCTGGTTAAGGCAGTTCATGAGTGGTTCCTGGGGTTTGTCAATATCCAGTTAATATCTGATGTTATTGTTGTTGCCAACTTTACTACTGTTTATGTAGAAGTTGTTCACAACTAGTTTTGTCTCATGCCAATATATGGATTGCCTGAGAATCTTAACACTGTTGCTCACTCCTGAAGAAAAGAGCCCTGGGTCAAAGAATCTGCAAACCCCAGCACAAGAATTTAAAAATATTGCTTTGATATACAGTCTTTTGGCAGAGTTGAAGCACCTGGGTAGAACTCACCACAGCAATCCTGATATGAAGTTCAGAAAATATTAGAATCTCTAATATAGAACTCAAAGCCCAAGCAAAGTGTTTAATAGTGAAATGAGGGTTTCTTCTAGCAGGCAGGTTTGATTCGAAAGAGGAATACATCCTTCCTCAATAACACCAGGTTCCCATAGTGCCCCAGCATCACTTTCAGGTACAGATTCACGTGAGCAGGTGCCAGTTGACTCCACCCCTCCTGGGTAAAGTTCACAGATAGGTCCTTGCAGTTTAACAGATTCTAGGCTATCAAATATGTTTCTTTTTGGCCAGTTAAGGAAGTTGTTCCAATCTTGTCCAGATGCTTGGAGATTCTAGTCGAATTTTCCAGATACAGTGTGCCGTCTTCCTAACTCTGATAGCGGTTTTTAAGAAAGTAAGGGTTCAAATGGGGCTAAAGCTAAAAAAAGAGAACAGGGACCTTTGCTTGATTAAAACGAGTACATTTTAGCATGGATAAAATACTCTTAGCTGGATTTTCCTGTTAATCAGAAAAGTATGCAAGATCAGCAGATTTTTGGGAGGCAGCATGGGTTATGTCTAGTGAAGAAAGACCACTGGAGGCAGAAATTCTAGGCTGTGAAGTACCAATATCTTTTCTCTCCTCTTTTTTGCTATAGTTCTCCTCCAGAGCTTGACAAAAAATCCTCATTTAGGGGTCTCTAATGAATGGTTATATCTCCAGGCATATCACTACTTGATACTGTTGATTTTAAAATTTGCTTAATGAGTTGGGGAGGTGGTTCAGCAGTAAAGTGCTTTCCTAGTATGCTGTGTCCAACATAGCTCTCCAAATTCCTAGGGAGCAGACAGTGGAGGATGAAGAAATGAAGACAAGAGTCAGAATACAGAAAGCTGAGGTCAGGTGGAGCTTTCTCTCCTGCTGGGAAAGAGAGAACTCTCCAATAACTGCAGCGCGTGTATTCATACGCTCCACAGGATGATGTCACATGACACCCCTGTGCCTATCATCTTTTCTTTTTTTTTTTTTTGTGGCACCAGGGATCAAACTCACAACCTCACACCTGCCAGGAGCTGCTGAGCCAAACTCCCGGCCCTGGTTTTTTGAGACAGGGTCGCACTATGTAGTTCAGGCTGGCCTTGCACTCGCGTTGTAGCCCAAGCTAGCCTCAAACTCACAACGCTCCTCCTACCTCAGCCTCCCGAGTGCTGGAATTAAAGCCTATCATCTTGTTTATGTGGCTCACCTCAGGAGCCTCCTATTCTGGGGGCTGGCCTTGCTCCAGTCCTGCACATGTAATCAATCTTCATTTCAGCAGCTCCTCACACTAGCAGGCATGAGGCCCTGAGTTTGAGCCCTAACACTGCAAATAAATAAATAAATAAATAAAATATCAATACAAATGTAATGTTCATTTAAAAAATAAAATATACTGTTGCTTAAAGTGTCTTGCAATATTTGTTTTAATTATTCAATGTTTGTCTTTCTCCCAGATGATGTCAGTGATTTTTAAGGGTAGGCATAACATTATATACTTCCACTTTCATATATATCCTAGAAAGACTTTTTGACTTGTTGAATTACTAGAGATTTGCTAAAAATAAGAGGTTTACTGAGGAAGGTTACTACCAATGGGGAAATTACCTGTAAATCCAACCAATGCCACCTGGTTTCTGGAGGCTAAGAATAACCAGTCTAGGAAGTTGAGTTAAAGAAAGTCCAGGTATCTTTTAACCTGAGAAGCAAAGTCAAGAAATTGATAGGAAACGCCAACCCTCCTAGGATTCTGATGTCAGGAGCCCAGGGTCATTTTATGCTCTAAACTTTCTGCCTGGGTCTCATCAGCATCATGAGATAGCAGAACTAGGGAAAGAAAAGAACTGTTATGGTTTGTGTTTGGATGCCCCCCCAAGCCTCATGTAATCATGGATGTGGCTGAGTCTGGCATTCATGATAGGCTTGTTGTCTGGCACTGGGATTGGTGGTGTGAGTGCTGCACCTGCACAGGGGTGGAGCTAACATACAGTGTAAGGGCAGGAAGAAAGCATGTCTTTCCTCTTTTGCACAGTGTGTGCTTGCTGTTTGTGGTCACCATGAATGGCTGCCCCTCAGCCATGCCACCCTGACTTGCAGCCAGCTGAGTATGGACTGAAACCTCCAAAAACCATAAGAAATAAACCTTTCCTTCCTTCTCTTTAGGCATTAGGTATTTTGACTCAACAATAAGAGAAAAGTAACCAAGACAGAATTTGGTACCAGAGGAGTGGGGTCATTGCTGTGACTATACCTCACTATGTGGTTCAAGAGTCTTTGGAAATGGCTTGTGGGAAGAGTTTGGAAAAGTTCAGAGATGTTGCCTGAAACAGTGGTGCTGAAACAGTTTAGGCTGTTCTGGATGGGAGATTCTGGTCAGGGCTCAGAAGACCAGAAGGCTGATAGCCTGCCAGTAAAGACCAGGCTTGGGAGGTTTCTGCTGGGAAGAAGGACTGCACTGGTTGTTGGACTTCACACAATGTGTGTTATGGCTTGGTAGAAAGTTTGTCTGCATTTTGCTCCTATCCAGAGACTTTGCCTGAGACTAAGATTCAGGGCAGTGGACTGATTACTCTGGCAGAAGAAATTTCAAGGCAGTCAATTGTTGAGGCGGTGGCATGGCTATTGTTGGGGGCTTTTAACCAGGTTTATGTGGCAAATCAAGAGCAAAGAGCCCAGCAGCATGATTTAAAACATTGTGAGTTTGGCCAGGAAGCTGTGGACTGTAAAGATAGAGCTGAGACCTTGATTGCTGAGAAGGAACAAAGAAATAAAAAAGATGGCCTGAGGGCATCCCGGGAAGCAGTGGGTCTCTACCCTTTGTAGCCTCAAAACTGCAAAAGTGAAAGACTTTGCTCAGAAGAGCACTGTGTTCCAGAGTGGCAATGGAGGCCACAGGAGGTTCCAAACTGGTGGTGGCTGCACCAGATTCCAGAATGGTGGTGGCATAGAAAAACTGTTCCTCACAATCAGGTTCAGAGAGCTCAGTGATCTAGGCACTCAAACCCTACAGCCAAGAGAGAGGGAAACCTGGCTACTGCTCCAGCTGGCAGTGGACCTTGGCAGTATCCATGTGGTGCTGGTTTTAGGCACATGGAGAATGCACAAATTCTGAGGTTAAGGCAGCTTCCCCCTCAATTTCAGAGGGCCTGGAAGGCCAAGCAGTGTGCCCCTGAGAGGGCAATATGTGAAACCATTAGGGTGAAGCCAAAGGTGTAACGGAGACCCCAGAAGTTTGGAAAAGCCAGGAACATGGATCATCCAAGGAAAGCTGCAAAGAAAGAACAGAGTGGGCTTAAGAGAGAAGCTGTGGAAGTTGAAACCCCTGAAAGTGCTGTGAGGGTGGAGTCACTCAAGCCTTTTGCAGCTTGCAACCAGATTGCTTCAGATGCTGAGCATGGAACTCCAGGACTTAATGTTTGCCCTGCTGGATTTTGGACTTGCTTTGGTTTCAATGCTTTGTATTCCCATTTCCAACTTTTGGAATAGTACCAACTTTGGAATGGTACTGTTTATCTTGTGCCATTGCATGTTGGAAGTGTTTAACTTTGTTTTCATTTGTACAGGGCCTTACAGCTAAGAGTTTGCCTTAGATCTCAGAGGAGACAATGCTGAAACTGTTAGAACTTTGGCAACTCTTGGAGATGGACCAAATGTCTTTTGTATATGTGCATGAGTCTTTGCGGGGCCAGGGGTGAAATGTTATTGTTTGTGTTTGGATTGCCCCCCACCAAGCCTCTGTAATCATGGATGTGACTGAATCTGGCATTCGTGATTGTTGTCTGGCACTGGGATTGGTGGTGTGTGTTGCACCCGCCCAGGAATGGAGCCGACATGCAGTGTAAGGGTGGGAAGAAAGCATGTCTTTCCTCTTTTGTGCAGTTTGCACTTGCTGTTTGCAGTCACCATGAATGGCTGCCCCTCAGCCATGCCATCCCACCTTGCAGCCACCTGAGTATGGACTGAAACCTCCCAAAACTGTAAGAAATAAACCTTTCCTTTCGTCACTTTGGGCATCAGGTATTTTGTCTCAACAATGAGAGAAAAGTAACCAACACAAGAACAACGATGATCTTTTCAAATCCCCTAAATATAGAAAAATGGTCTGTAGACCAAAGAATGGGGCTTCTCCCCAAACACTCAAAGAGGTAAATTTAGAACAGCTAAGAGCCCTCCTAAAGAGGATGACCTGTAGTGTGTTGCTTTGGGGATTAATATTTCCCCATGGCTTTCCTATCAGGTCACTCCTTTGTAAAATTCTCAAAGGTCTCTCACAAGAAAGAAAAATTCAAACACTTCACAATGGACTTCAAGACCCTCTACAACCAGTCCAAATCTTCTTCAAGTGTTAGCTTTTAATGCCATCTTTCATCCATGGACACACCTATTCACACAGTCTTATTACAACATTTAAAAAATATCCCTGGAGAGGACCCACTTCAGAACTTTACCTCAAATCCTGCAGTTGGCTAAAACTGAAGATATCCTTCAGGCCCAGTTCAAACAAAGTTTTCTGAGACATCCTTAATAAGAAAGCCTTTTCTCCCTTATGCTCCCCCAAAAGCTTGACCAGTATCTATGTCAGGCTGCTTCCTAGTACATTTATTTGTATAATTAGCTGCTTCAAATATTAGTATGACTATATGTGTAGAAAATAGATCTTGTTCATTTTTTTCCATCAGTTGACAGGCTAAACAGACACTCTACCAAGTTGCTAAAATTTAAGAAATAAGACCTGATTTATTAAAAATAAGAACTAAAAAGGTACATGATTTACTGTCCTTATTATTTTAATCTGCATCATGAATATTGGACAGCCATATATCCATCATCTAGACTCAACAATCATTAACATTTGCCATATTTGCTTTATCTGTATTTCTTTTTGTTGTTGTTTTGTTTTGTTACTAGACATTGAACTCAGGACCTTGCACTTTCCATTCAGGCACTGTGCCACTGAGCTATATCCCTGGCTCTTTATCTATATTTCTTATGAAACTTTCCAAAGTTGCACACATCATGAAACTTTGTCCCTAAATAACTCAAGTACATGATTACAATATCATGCATCATGCCTAAGAAAATTACTTCTATGGAATTATTAATTCCATAATATCATCTAAATATTCAGTTCATATTCAGATTTCCTCAACTGTTCCCAAACTTTTATCTGGATTTTTTTCCAAAGTAGGAGATAATCATGGGTCATACATACAAAGTAGTTATAACTTCTAGTCTTTTTCACTCTAGCATAATACTTCCCCTTCTTTCATGGCATTCACTATTTAAGAGCTTAGAGCAGTCTGAATGCATCTTCATGGCTTGCAGGGAATATTTCTCCATTTCCTGCATTTTCTGTAAACCAATATAGTCTTTAAGGTTAATTTAGGATCAAGGAAAACATTTTTGGTAAATAGCATGTAGTTTATATAACATTACTCAGAAAGTACAAAATGTGAGCTGGATATATAGCTCAGTGGTAGAAGGCCCTGGGTTCAACCCTCAGTACTGCCAAAACAAGTTTTTTATTTCTATTTTTATTTTTATTTTAAACAGAAGAAAAGAAATTAAAGTAAAACAAGTTCACAACAAGCCAATAGGAGAGTAAAAATAATCAGCACATTGCATATTGTTATATTCACAGCAGTTGTTTAGGGTATAAGATATAAACATGAAACCTTGTCCAGAAAATTATTAGCACAAAACTTTCACCTCAGAGCCGGGCGTGGTGGTGCACGCCTTTAATCCCAGCACTCAGGAGGCTGAGGTAGGCAAAGCATTGTGAGTTCGAGGCCAGCCTGGACTACAACGTGAGCACAAGTCTGGCCTGAGCTACATAGTGTGACCCTGCCTTGAAAAAACTAGGCTTGGGAGTTTGGCTCAATGCCTTAAGCGCCTGTCTGGCAGGTGCGAGGTTGTGAGTTTGATCCCCGGTGCTGCAAAAAACAGCAACAACAAAAATCTTTCGCCTCAGTGAATCAAGAGAAACCAGCTATATGACTATCTTTTTGCCACAACCCATGCAGCTCCTGAGGTTCTTGGGGTGAAGAACCGCAAGAGGATGAGAAAAATAAAGAAAGAGACAAAGCTGGGGTCAGGTGCAGCCCTTATCCTTCTGATGGAATGAAAGGTACTACTCAACCACTGTAACAGGTTTATTTATATACTCCCAAGAAGGATGTTAATTTCCACCCCACTTGCTAGCAACTTGTTTGCCTGGCTGGCCTGGGCCTCTTGTCTTCTTGGTGCTGGAACAATTTGTTTACCTGGCTTGTTTTGAGCTCTCTGCCTTTTCAGAACTGGGCTTGCTTTAGCCCCACACATGTGATCAATCTCCAGCTTCAACAGCTCCCTACATTTTTTTTGTTATGATTGCTCTATTATTTTCAAATAAACATTTCACATTAAAAATGAAATCTGAAGATGATCTTGTGAAAACTACTTTTCACTCAAAATTCTTTTTCATTAACTATCTTAATTAATTTTTTATATACATAGATTTTCTTTCAGTTCAACACACAAGGGCAACGATGCAATGGTTATATATGTGTGACTTATTTAGTTTACTGAGAAGTATATTTTCAATGCTTATCCATTTAAGAGTGAAAATGTCTAGTTTATCATTCTTTATAGCTGAGTAGTATTCCATTATATAGAAATACCACATCTTTTTTGTCCATTCCTCAGTCAAGGGGCATTTAAGTTGTTTCCAAGATCTACTTATTATGAACTGGGCAGCTATAAACACAGGTGCACATATGTTGCTGTGGTAGGATATTTTTAATCATTTTGGGAAAATGTCCAGAAGGGGAATAGCTGGATCAAATGGGACCTCCAATCCTAGCCTTTTGAGGAATCTCCACACTGATTTCCACAGTGATTGCACCAGGCTGCATTCCCACCAACAGTGGAGAAAGATTCCTTTTTGTCCACAGCCCCTCCAGCATTTGTTATTGGCTGACTTCTTAATACTAGCCATTCTTTCTGGGATGAGGTGGAATCTCAGTGTTACTTTCATTTGCATCTCGCGAATAACCAGTGCTGTTGAACATTTTTTCACATATTTATTTGCTGTTTGTACTTCTTCATCTGAGAAATGTGTGTTCATTTTAGATGGCCATTTTTGGATTGGGTCTTTAAATCTTGGAGGACTGATTTTTTAAAGTTCTTTATACATTCTCGATAGTAATCCTTTATCTGAGGGACAGTTGGCAAGCATTTTCTCCCAGACTGTGGGTAGTCTCTTCACACTGTTGGTAGTTTCTCTTGCTGTGCAAAAGCTTTTCAGTAGGATGAGATCCCATTTGTCAATTCTTTGCAATAGTTCCTGTGTAATCTGGCTTTTATTCATAAAGTCTTTGCCTACACCAATGTCTTTAAGAGTTTTACCTACTCTATCTTCCAGTAGATTTACTGTTTCTGCTTTAACGTTGAGATCTTTAATCCATTTAGATTTTAACTTAGTACATGGTGAAAGATATGGGTTCAGTCTTAATCTTTGGCATGTGGAAAGCCAGTTTTTCCAACACCATTTATTAAAAAGGCTATCTTTCTTCCAGTGAATGTGTTTGGCACTTTTGTCAAAGATAAGGTACCTCAGCATGTCTGGAGTTGTTTCTGGATCTTCTAATCTATTCCATTGATCTTTGAGTCAGTTTTTTTTTGACAGTATCACACTGTTTTTTTTTTATCACAGTAGCTATATAGTATAATTTTAGGTCAGGAATTGTGATGCCCCCCGTCTTATGTTTGTTGCCCAGGATCGCCTTTGCTATTCTAGGTCTCTTCTTGTTCCAGATGAATTTCAGGATTGTTTTCTTTAATTATGTAAAATATGTTACTGGAATTCTGATTGGGATTGCATTGAATCTGTATAATTAGTTTTGGAAGTATGGCCATTTTCACTATATTGATTCTTCCTACCCAAGAGTGTGGGTTATCTTTCTACCTTCTAACATCCTTTTCAGTCTCCTTTTTCAGAGTACTACAGTTGTCAGTATAGAGGTCTTTTACATCTTTCGTTAGATTGATTCCTAAATATTTCATTTCTTTGGATGCTATTGTAAAAGGTATTGTTTCCCTAATATCTCTCTCAGTGGAATTGTTATTCATGTACAAGAATGCTATTGATTTTTGAGTATTTATTTTGTAACCAGCTACATTGCTAAATCTGCTTATTAAATCTAGAAGTCTCTTGGAATTTTTGGGATCTTCTAGGTAGAATATCATATCATCTGCAAATAATGATAGTTTAACTTCTTCCTTTCCTATCTTTATTCCTTTTATTTCTTTCTCTTGTCCAATTGCTCTGGCTAAAGTTTCCAGAACTATGTTGAATAAGAGTTGAGTGGACATCCTTGTATTGTTCCTGATTTTAGAGTGAAAGCTTTCAGTTTTTGTCTATTTAGTAGGATGTTGGCTGTCAGTTTATCATACATAGCTGTTATCAGATTGAGATAGAGACAATCTATTCCAATTTTCTGTTAAGTTTTTATCATGAGTGGGTGCTGGACTTTGTCAAAAGCTTTTTCTGCATCTGTTGAGATAATCATGTGACTTTTATTCTTGGCTCTGTTAATATGATGTATTACATTTATGGATTTATGTATGTTGAACCATCCTTGCATCCCTGGGATGAATCTCACTTGATCATGGTGTACAATCTTTTTGATGATTTTCTGCAGCATATGTGCCAGTATCTTATTAAGGATTTTTGCATCAATGTTCATTAGGGAGATTGGCCTGTAATTCTCTTTCTTAGTTGGATCCTTCTCTGGTTTTGGAATCAGAGTAATGCTTGTTTCCAAAAATGAATTTGGGAGTATTGCTTCCCTTTCAATTTTATTAAAGAATTTGAGAAGTAGTGGTGTTAGGTCTTCACTAAATTTCTTGTAGAATTCAGCAGTGAATTCATCAGGGCCTGGGCTTTTCTTTGTTGATAGGTTTTTAATTACATCTTTAATTTCATTTATTGATATTGGGTTGTTTAGGATTTTTATATTATCTTGATTCACCTTTGGTAATTCATATGTATCTAAGAATCTGTCCATTTCTTCTATATTTTTCATTTTATTAGAATACAAGCTTTCAAAGTAGGTATAGAGAATTTTCTGGATTTCTACAGGGTCTGTTGTGATTTCACCCTTTTCATTCCTAATTGCATGGATTTGAGTCCTTTCTTTCCTTTTTTTGATAAGGTTGGCCAAAGGCTTATCAATTTTATTTAATCTTTCAAAGAACCAACTCTTCGATTCATTCTTTGTATTATTTTTTTAGTCTCCAGTGTGTTAATTTCTGCTCTGATCCATATAATTTCCTCCCTTTTATGAGCTTTTGGTTTAGTCTGCTCTTCTTTTTCTAGAAGTTTGAGGTTCAACATTAAGTTGTTTATATGAGCTTGCTCTGTTTTCCTGATACCAGTATTTACTGCTATAAATTTCCCTCTTAAAACTGCTTTCATTGTGTTCCACAAGTTCTGGTATGTTGTATTGTCAATGTCGTTCAACTGTAAAAACTATCTAATTTCTTCTTTAATTTCATCTGTGACCCACTGATTGTTTAGTAGTGTGCTATTTAATTTCCATGTGTTGATGAAGTTCTTGTGGTTTCCCTTGACATGGATTTCCAATTTCATTGCACTGTGGTCTGATAGCATGCATGGAGTAATTTCAATTCCTTTACATTTACTTAGGCATGTTCTATGAACCAGTATATGGTCTATTTTGGAGAATGGCCCATGTGCAGCTGAAAAGAATGTGTATGCTGATGTTGTAGGGTGGAAGACTCTACAGACATCTACTAAGTCCATTTGCTCAAAAGTTTGACTGAATTCTAATATTTCATTATCGATTTTTTGTCTAGTTGATCTGTCTTTTTGTGACAGCGGGGTATTGAGGGCTCCCAATACAACTGTATTAAGGCTTATTTTATTTTTTATGTCCATTAATAATTGTTGTATATAACTGGATGCACTAATATTTGTTGCATATATATTTATGACTGTTATCTCTTTCTCTAGGATTGTTTTCTTTACCAAGATATAGTGACCTTCTTTGTCTCTCTTAATCAGTCTTGGCTTAAAATTAACTTTATCTGCAAATAGAATAGCAACCCCTGCTTTTTTTCTGAATTCTTGTTGCATGGGGTATTGTTTTCCATTCTCTGACTTTCAGTCTATGGGTATCTTTTGAATTAAATGTGTTTCTTGTATACAGCTTATTGTTGGATCTTGCTTCTTGATCCATTCTGCCAGTCTATGTCTTTTGACTGGTGAAGTGAGACTATTAACATTGATGGTTAAAACTGATATGCATTGACTTATCCTTATCGTGTTGTTTTCCTATTATTGCCTCCCCCTCTTTTTTTTTCCTTTTTTCCTTCCCTCTACTTGTTTGCCTTTCCTGGTGGATTCCTTCTATTGGGGTTCATGGAGCTGTAGTCTTTATCATCCCTTTCTAAAGTGTCCTTCAGAACATTTTGGAGTGCTATTTTAGTGCTCATGAATTTCCTCAGATGTTCTTTATCATGGAAGTATTTTGTTTCTCTCTCTATTTTGAAAGATAGTTTTGCAGGATACATCAATCTGGGTTGAAAGTTTTCTTTTAGAACTTGGAGTACTTCATGCCAAGCTCTCCTTGACTTGAGAGTGTGTGCTGAGAAGTCCACTGTGATTCTGATAGGCTTTCCTTTACAAGTGATGTGTTTCTTTTCCCTAACAGCTTTTAAAATTTTATTCTTATACTGAATTTCTGGAATCTTGACTATGATATGCCTGGAAGTAGATTTTTTTATCATTTCTAATTGGAGTTCTATATGCCTCACTTATTTGTATGTCAAATTCTTTTTCTCTACCAGGAACATTTTGTCACAATGTCTGTAAGGATGTTTTTATGTCATTTGTGGTATCTCCTGCTTGCTTATTGACTCCAATTAATCCTAAGTTATTCTTATTTGTCTCATCAAGCAGCTGTTGATTTCTCATGTTCCCTTGCTAGTTTTGAGAAATCTTTCTTTTCCTGGTCACTAACTGCAAGCTTGTCTTCAATATCTGAGATCCTGTCCTCACATTGGCCTAATGTGCTTCAAATACTTTCAATGGAGTTTTTATTCTCCTGAGTATCTGCTTGAATCTGCTTTATGGAATCCATTTGCTTCCTGTGTTGCGCTTCCCTAATTTGCTTAAGCTCATTTACTTTTTTGTATCTGCTCTAACACCACTAAGCATAGTATGTATTTTGGTAATCTCTGTGGTTACTTGAGAGATTATTTCTGATTTCATTTTTTCCAGCGCCTCATTCAATTGCTTTTTTATCACTTTGGAGAAAGCTGGTAGGGAGCTTTCAGATTTTCCAGCCTCCTTGCCCCGGGTTTGCCTTTGGTGAACTGGGTGTCTGAGGTTGTGTCCTGTTTAAGTGTCTTCTCATTTCTTTTCTTTCTTAGTTTAATTCCTAGAGTGATACCTGTTAGTTTTCTGTGATGGGTTGCTTTATTGGTGGTATTAAGGACATCCAGGCGATGATCATTTCCCTGAGGTATCTTCCAGGTATAGCTGGTTCCTAGGCTCTGAATCTATTAGAGGATCCCACCTCCTCCATTTGTCAGAGATGAGAAACCACTGCTCACCTAGCCCAGTCCTTGGTTCCTTGGTACCATGCCTCAGCACTCTCCATGATCCCCAGTCAATCTCAGTCCTGGACCATCAGGGCCAACAGCTATCCAGATCAATCATGTTAATTCTGGCTGCAGTGGTACTCACAGTAATGCAAATTGTGGCACTGTATCCCCACAAGCCAGCAACTGCTCGAGGATGGAGTAGTAGACAACCTTAGCAGGCCTGCCCTGAGAACAGACTCATTGGGCTTGCTGCAGTCCAAGCAATCTCCACGGGTCTGCACCCAGCTAGGAGACGCTGGGGGAAACCGGCAACAGTTTTAGCTCCAGGCTTATCTGGCTGGTTCCAAAATGGCTTCCGGCAAATCACCCTCTCCCAAGGGAGGACCAAGCCCTCTGCACTCACCGCCTGCCAGCATAGTCCTCCACACCCACCACTCTCCTCCACCAACAAATGGCTCCACAGAAGCCCCTGGGTTTGCCAACCACCACTGAGACTGTGTGCCCCCAGGCTCCGACAGCTCCCCTCATACAGTGAGTCCTACTCCAGGCAAAGGCACTACCAGTTACCACCTTCTTCTTTGTTGAAGTTTTTCTTTTCACTCTCTCTGTGGGGTTCCATTCAGACTTCAGACTCTTCCTGAGTCTAAGGAACCCACTTCCCTCCTTTTTGTCTTCTTCAAGATGGTATGTTCCCATGTCTAGATGGTGTCTCTCAGAGAGGCTGTTTTCTTTGCTTCTTACTACTCCACCATCTTCCCAGAAGTCATCTCATTGTTTTTTGTAACAGCGATTCTGGTAAGTGTGAGGTCATAAACTCAATTCCTGGTACCAAAAAAAAAAAAAAAAAAAAAAAAAAAAAAAAAAAAAAAAAAAAAAAAAAAAAAAAAAAAAAAAAAAAAAGAAAGAAAGAAAAGAAAAGAAAAGAAAAAGCAGCAAGAGCAGGGCACACAGGCTCCAGGGAAGGCAGAAGAGTCCTCTGGCTCCGGGATGAATATCCAAAAAAAGTTTTTTAAAGAAACTACAAAATGCCAATGTATTTGCAGACTAGGGAGAACCAGGAAGGAAGATAAGTTCCCAAAAGTGAGACAGCCTGAGTGCGGGCTAGAGAGAATCAGGAAGGAAGCTAAGCTCCAACTTGTGAGCCAGCAGGGCACATGGGTTGGGGAGAGAAGAGCATTCCCCCAAGCCTGCCCCGAGCAACCAGCTGATTCTCAAGAACTGTATTGTTTGATCGCCTACAAGCCTAAAGCCAAGCAGTGTGTGCAACTATTTAGAGGACAGCAATATGCAATATAATAACTATTGTAGATTTCTGTCTTATCACTATTTCAATTTGTTTTATTGTGGTATTATTTCCTTTAAAATTAAATTTTAAAAACCTATAAAAATTTTTTTAAAAAGCCAACATATTTCATTATTAAATATTCAGTTAAGAAGGAGACCACCACAGCTAACCATTGAAAAAAATACATCCTTTCCTTGACACTTAGGAAGTAATCTGTGGGTATTTTTTTTTCAATGCTAGGGATCAAACTCAGAGCCTCAGGAAGGCTGGGCAAGCCCATTACCACTAAGCTATATTCTCAGCCCTGTGAGTTAACATTTTGACACCATATGTTTATCTGTTCCCCATTAATCTTCCAAATATTTCATTTATAGTAAAAACAAAAATTTTTTTTTGGTACCAGGAATCAAACTCAGGGCCTTGCACTTGTCAGGCAGGTGCTGCATAGTAAAATATTATTATGGTTCAGATTTTAAATATTTCCCAAAAGCTGATGTTTTGACAGATTGGTCCCCATGGCAGTAATGTTCAAAGATGTGGCCTTTGGGAGATGACTGGATCATGAGGATTCTGACCTCACAAATAGATTAAGCTCTTTATGGATTTGTAGCTTAATGGTTCTGTTACATAAAAGAGAGCACTCTGTCTCTTGACCAAAATGATCACCACACCCTCCCTGACATGATATTCTGCCTCACAACAGGGCCTAAAACAGAGCCAAGTCACCATGGACTAAAACTGCTATAACTGTGAGCCAAAATAAACCTTTTCTCTCTTGATTCATCTTACATACTTTTATCACAACGACAGGAAGATGTATAATACATATTCTATCATTCCTTTCTCATTTATTATTAACAGGTATTTCTGTAAGGAACTTCCCCTCACCACCTGAAGATCTAAAAGCCAAGGTAAATCCATCATTCATTCTCATAATAATCATTTTTCAAAGTAAGAAATCAGTATATTAATTACCTCCAGTGTTTGCCAATGAGCCCCCCTTTTTTTCATTTGAAACTGTCACTGTGAACAAGTAGAATTTTATTTATTCAAGGTGTGAAAACTTGGACACTTAAATTGCTCCAGTAGGAGCTCCCAGAATCTGGTTCCCATGTTCCTTTGACACATATACATCAACCTTTAAGCTCTTCCTTGCTACAGGCTCACCTGTATTTCCCCTTTTGCCTTCTATTTCTGACTGAGCCATCTATTTGATCCTGGGAGGTTCTCATTTGATTCACATTTCCTCACTGTTAAAATATGGAAAAACAGGTAAGTCTCTCCTGCTTCACATGCTAGTAGCTAGATGAGAAGAAATTACATACATACCCACGACACTGAAATACTGGCTTTAGGCGGAAGTGACCACTACTATTTAGGGAAATCCCAGATCAGACCCATAACCAAGAACTCCAGAGATCTTTCAGCCAAATGTCTTCCTCAGAGATGCTTTTACTAGTGTCTATCTGTATTGCCACGCTAGAGGAGACTGCTTCCCCTCTCCCACCCATCAGTCTACCCTCACCTTCTCTTTCAAATGCCTCTGTCAAATCATATATTCTCACAAGGGCACCCCCTCTTTAGCCTTCCTTGAATGCTGCAATTTCACCAAGTGGCTGACCTCTGCGGGCAGGGTGATCAGGAGTAGCTATGGCATGATGATCTTGGCACCTCTTTCTGAGGGCCTTTCTGTCTCAGACAGAAAGCAAAGAATCCTGACTGGACTTGTCCACTACTGATGAAGAAACTGTTGGAACCCCTGCGGGGAGGTTTCGGAACTGTACCAGTCTAATTACCAACTGTTCCTCTGTGTCCTCAGTCTCAAGAATCAGGGAGATACACAGTGCCAAAATCTCAGGCCTGGCCTTTCTTCTGACAACGGCTCTCAAGAAACATCTTGCAGCTTCTGCAGCAGGGTGCCGGGTATTTATTCTGAGACGCCACTTCTGCAGTCTCCTGGTGGTGCTGGGCAGAAAACGACAGAGTTGGCAAAGGAACTAGAACACTCAATCACAAGACCAGACACTAAAATTTGAACATATCACTGTAAAACTTTGAAAAGGTCTGTGGAGACAGTGCACGTACAAGGTCAGAGTCCAAAACACCTGCAGGTCTCACAAGGTACAAAGACATGAAGATAACGCAGTTCTTAGTTTTAGGCAATACAGTATTTACAACAATCCGTGATGTGGAGCCACGAAGAGTACAGGTGTGAATCCCGGCGGTAGCAAATCACAATGCCGCTAGAAACTCTTTCCCCTCTTAACCGGGCCTTAGCGCCCGGTCCTCCTCGCAGCCTTCCTCCGAGCTTGACTCGGGCGCACACCATGAGTAAGGTAATAGCTCTCGCGCTTCCTAGCTCACCCAGCTTCCCAATTCCCAGAGCGCCCCAGCGCCGCTGCTCACCCACTAGGCCGCAGGCGCCTCCCCATAGCTGCTGTTCAGAACAGAGTCGATGCTCTCACGTAGCATAGGGCTGCACCCTGCAGCCCAGGCCTAGTGCGCCTGCGCAGCGTTTGGTGCGTCCTTCCCAGTGTCCTTTGTGGGAGCCTTCTGTCGCTTGCCCCCTTCCAGAGCACAGGATGCGAAGCCAACCCGAGTGACCCCTCCTCATGTGAAACTAAACTGTGCCTGTGTTTTGTGTTTCATGCAGAGATTTGCACGTAGATGATGAGTCTGCGTGAACGTTTGAAGCTGCTTCACTTTTTTGTTGAAACCACACTGATACTGTTGATGGACAGGGTGGTGCTCAGTGATTCCACGCTCTTGTCTCGTTCAAAGAATTGGACCGAGACAATGAGCCTAACAGCTGAACGTCTATTGAAGGAAATACGAGAGGAAAAGAAAAAACAGGCCACTGCAGGAGCAAAGAGGCAGTGGCAACGACGCCCAGGGGTCACCTTCTTTTTTATCTTTTTCTCCCATCACATGTGGACAGTCCCACACAGGACTCTGAAGCTGTGCAGCACTGTGACTTAACAGTTCTCAGAGACTGACTGGTCATGCCTGATGACACTGCTGGTTTGCCATACCCTAATCTCCTGCCTCAATACCACTTGGAATGATTGAGTGACAGGTATGTGGAAAAAGACAGAAAGTTGAATGTTTTCCAGTGCTTTATTTAGTAACAGTAAAAGTTCTCATGTTGGTTGCCTTCCTTACACTGTATTTTTGAAATGCCAAAAAATACACAAAAACATTAAAATAGTGATTGCCTGTAATCTCATCAAGCAGGAGTAATCATTACTAACATTTGATGCACAGTCCCCCCGCACTACGGTTTTTTAATGTATTTTTATATATTTTTTTATTTTGGAGGAAATAAAACAAAACAATAAAACAGAACAAAACAAAACAATGGGAACAATATTGGATTTCAAAAACAAGACAGAAAGAAATCCCCTACAGGTACTGTATTGCATGTTGTTATCCTCTAAACAGATGCTCAGACTACCAGCCCCAGGCCTGCAAAGTCAATCAGTCAATAGGGACATTAAGTTGTACCTCAGTGGCTATCATCCCAGCCTGTGTTGCTCCAAATCAGCCAGTTGCCTACAGGGGTTGGGGGGACTTCTTGTCTCCCATCCTGTACGGCTGCCACTGGCTCACAGAGAGGGCAGGCGACTCCTTGGTTCTCTTCCCGGCCGGCATGAATGCCACTAGGTCTTGGGAAGGGTGGGCTGACTTCTTGGTTCTTTTCCCAGCCCATGGCTTTTTATATATTTTCTACAAAGAGATAATACTGTAATGCTGTTTTATTGCTGGATTTTCTTCCCTTAACAAAATAGGAGTACATTATTTCAAATACTGTATCCTTATTCATTAATAGCCTATAAAAATAACAGTCTAGAAAAAGAATAAAACTATGGTTGTTGCTAACTGCTATGATCTGAATGTGTTCCACTGAAGTTTATATTAAAGCACTAACCCCCAGTGTAGCTGTATTTGGAGATAGGACTTTTATGGAATAAAGGTTAAATAAGGTCAAAGGATGGACCCCCGACTGACAAAATTAGTGTCTTCATGAGAAGAGATACCAGAGAGCTCTCCTTCACCCATCTGTCTCTCCACAGTCCAGGTACTGAGGAAGAAAGGCCATGTGAGGGTGTAGGGGGAAGGCTTTGGTCTGCAAGGCGGGAAAAAACCTTAGAAACAAACCATGCCAAACCTTGATCTGGGATATCTAGTCTTCAGAACTGTGAGACCATAAATTTTATTTTGTTTAAACTATTTAGGCCAGGTGTGCTGGTGAGTATCTGTAATCCCAGCGCTCGGGAGGCTGAGGCAGGAGGATCACTGTGATTTTTAAGTCCATCCTGGGCTTCATAGTGAGTTCAAGTCCAGTCTGAAGTACACAGCAAGACCTTATCTCAAAAACAAATAAATGAATGAACTACTTAGCTAATTGGATACTTTGTTATAGCAGCCCAGGCTGACTAATGCACTACCATATTCTAAGTGCATTACATTTCTAATTGATTTAGCCATTACAACAACCCTTGGAAGTAAGTTCTATTATCATCCCCAGTTTACAGATAAATGAGGCTTGGAGAAGTTTAATAGCTTGACCAAGATTCTACAGCTTATGAGTGATGAATTCAAGCAGGCTATGTTTTTATCTGCTACTCAACATATAACATAATATGTAAGTAATATAGTGAAACATTAATGATGGGAACTAGGTAATGATACATGAGCAGTGGGCATCTTGTGAAGTTCCTTCAATTTTTCTGTGTCATATTTTTTTGAGACAGGATCTCACTGTGTAGTTCAAGCTGGCTTTGAGTTCACTATGGAGCCCAGGTTGGCCTCCAACTCACAGTGATCCACCTGCTTCAGCTTCCCGAATGCTGGTGTTTACAAGTGTACATGATCATGGCTGGTGTGAATATTTTTTATAGTAAAATGTTGGAAAATAAAACATAGCTAAGAATAAACAGTATTACACAGATAATTATAAATAAAAATATAAGATCGTGAATTTAAATGGAGATTATAAGTGACATAACATTCATGAATTAGAACATTCTAATTATGTCTCTTCCCCCAGTTAATATAAATTTCAATGGACCCCAATAAAAATCTCAGCTTTCCTTTTTATTGAGCTAAATGAGCAGAGGGTGTGGCACAGTCGTAGAGCACTTACCTACCATGTGCAAGAACCTGAGTTCAGTCCCTAGCACTGCAAAACAAAACCTATGTGATTCTAAAGTTTAGTTGGAATAAGTATTCCAGAATGGCTAATAACATTTTCTAATGATAATGAAAGCAGATTTTCCCTATGAGGTATTATCTTGTTTTACAGAGGTACACTACTCAAGATAAAGCTAGTGCCAAAATATACTGATAAATTAGTGTAACAAAATTGGAAGTCCAGAAATGGACTCGATAATTTATTTAAATGTAGTATATTATCAAAGTAGCCTTTCAAAACACTTGAGTAATGATGAACTGTCAAATTAATGTCAATAGGAACTATTTGGGGGAACTATGCTACTCTTCTTGGGCCACACTGGGTTTCCTAAACAATAGGAAGTTACTTTCTTACAGTTTTAGAGGCTAGAAGTCTAAGGTCAAGATGACAGCAAGGTAGGCTGCCTTCTGAGGCTCTTCTCTTGCTTTTTAAGGCCGCTGTCCTCAACTCATATGTTCACATGACCTCTTCCTGCGTGCTTTAAGGAAGAGGGAGCCAGTCATGGTGAGGTGTACCTGTAGTCCCAACATTGGGAGAAGCTAGGCAGGAGGATCAACAGTTTAAATTTTGTCTGGGCAATTTAGAGGGGCTCAGTCTTAAAATGGGGGGAGGCATTCTGGGGATGTAGATCAGTGGTAGAGCACCCTGAGTTCGATCCCCAGTACTTGCACCACAAAAAAGGGAGGGAGATGGAAGGAGAGAGCTCTTTGGTGTCTCTTCTTGTAAGAATACTAATCGTTTCAGATAGGCCTTGTTTAACCTTAACTGGTTCCATAAAGGTCCTAACTCTAAATACAGTCCCATTGCAGGTTAGGACTTCAACATAAATCTGGAATGGAAACACAAACATTCAGTCCATGATAAGAACAAATAAAGTTGGGTTTCTGCTACATCTGTTCCATATCAGGTAGTAAAATTTGTTTTAAAGTAAAAGCAAAATTATTTAAATGTTCAAGGAAATGTGACTCTAAGTTTAGGATAAGAAAATAGTCAATGAATGCTTTTGTGTTTATGGTTCTTTTGTCTGCAAGTTCACCAGAATTACCTTCTAAGTTGAAAGAATATGATTATTAGAAGGATTCAAGAGTATCTTGGAATCAAAGAACAAACTGATCAGCCTACTGTATGAAAGGTTAGGAACTAGTGTATTTCTCTGGGCCCTGCAAAGCAAAATTCCCAGAGAGATGCCCTCTAAACCACTATTGTGATTCAGTTCTAGGAACTTCAGTCCGTGTTGCTCAATTCAAATCCCAAAGTTTGGCAAGATGATTTGATCAGTGACCCTGTCTATGGGGGGAGGAGAGTCACTGCAGAGGGCATGGTTTGGGGTACTCACCGTCATGCAGTGAAAGCAGTTCAAAGGGAAAAAGATGAATGCTCCATAATTCTTTTAATGACACACATAGAAATTTTGTATCAGATTAATTTGTTCCTATAGGTACAAATATTTGATTTTAAAACATTTTTGTTAGTACATGTTTGCCATACACAGTGATCACATTCATCCTAGGAAATTTGTACCTGTACATAATATATCTTATTTCTTCTTTATTTCCCACCCCCCTCTCTTCAACTCTTCTTCTCCTCCCCATTTACAAAAGCTTTGTTTCCATTTTTCATTCCATTCTCTGTTTTTTAAAATCCCTTTTCTATTCCTTCCTGTCCCCTTCACCCCTCCATATTTCCCTTCCCATTTGATATGCTCTTCCTACTTCCCAATATCTATCCTCCATTTTGCTCCTTATTTACCCTTTGGGTTTCTCACACAAAAGAAATAATGTGATACTTAACCTTGTGTGTATGATTTAGTCCACTTAAAATTATGTTCTCAAAATGCATTCATTTACCTAAAAATGTCTCAAGTTTATCCTTCTTTATGGCAGAGTAGTACTCCATTATATATAAAAATCACATTTTCTCTATCTATTCATCCTTTGATGGACATATGAGCTGTTTCCAAGATTTAGCTATTATATATTATGCTACTATAAACATGGGTATGTGTATTTCACTGTGCTATGATGTTTTTAACTCTTTCTGGAAGATTTGAATTTTTTTGAGACAGTCTCTTTATGTAGTTCAGGTAGATCTTGAACTCACTATGTAGCCCAGACTAGCTTAAAACTTGTGGCAATCCTCCTGCCTCAGCCTCCTGATTGCTGAGATTACAAGCATGTGCCACTATGCCCAGTTCTAGATACAAATATCTGAAATAAAACCTTAGTAAATAGAACAAGTAGCACATTAAAAATATACATCTGACTCAGCAAGGTTTTCCTAGGTATATAAGGGTGTTTTAATACCAGGAAATATAACCCATAATATCAATTCAAGAGGAAAACCATAGGCTTGTATTAGTACTCAAAAGAACTTGAATAAATTCTAATATATCATTATTTAACTAGTGTTTACTGTCTGCCAACTATTGCTCTAATTTATATACTAAAAATATTAAAATTGGAATAGAAGGAAACTACTTGCCATGGAATGAATATTTGCATCCTCCTAAAATTCACACATTAATTATAGCTCTCAATGTGATGGTGTTTGAAAGTGGGGCCTTTAATAGGTGATTAGGTCATGAAGGCAAAGTCCTTGGGACCGGGATTAATCTCATTTAAATAGGACTCTAGAGAGCCCCCTTGCCCTTCCTTCTGCCACAAAAGAACACAGTCAGAGGACAGCCTTTGTGACCCAGAATGTAGACCTTCCCAGACACCAACTCTGCCACAGCTTCCCTACCTTCAGAACTGTAAGAAGTTGTTTTTAATAGGTCACCCAGTCTATGATATTCTAGTATAGCAGCCCAAACAAAGACATTACTTAAATACAACACAGACTGTTTACCAAAACATCCCTCATAATATCAAATAGTATCTTAAATAGTACAACATTAGTACCACTTCAGTTAAAGTCAGAAACTTGCCATCATATTATTTCAAAACATTGTCTTGAAGGACTTAATACATGTAATACTAAAAGGAAGCACATTTCCTGTTGCAGGCAGCAAAGATTGGGCTCATGGGTCTCCAAAATCCAAAACTTGAAAGTTTCTTCACATCCTGGAGGCTGCCCCTCTTGGCTCTACAGCTGTCAGCAGGCCACAAAATGAATGCATTGAATTACATCATAAACACGATAGATAATGTTTGGATTACTATGAGAAGAAGAAAAGAAGGAAGACCAAGAGGCTTGTGAATGTTTCACGAAGGCAGAAAAATAAAATTGTCTAAAGGCTAATCCCTTCATAAACACCACCAGGCTGAGAAAATACAAATGAAAAAGCCCAAGTTGCACGAAAAGAGAACCCCCAGACAAAATAAGTATGAAGGTGCCACAGCTAGTCACAGAAAAACAGTCCCAAACTAAAGTACTTTCCAAATGACTAGACAGAAACAAATCAGCTGGGAATTTAGCTCAGCAGCATAAGCATCTGCCTGGAAAGTGTGAGGTTGTGAGTTCAATCTCTGGTACCAAAAAACAAAAACAAAAACAACAACAACAACAAAAAAAAAAAAAAAAAGCAAAAAAGCCAAATCAGAAGGATAAAATGGGAAGTCTCCCTGCCCAAAGTTCATACACAGAAAGAAATGGAAGTATTAAAAGTTACTCAAACAGGTTGGGCATGGTGACACACACCTGTAGTCACAGATAGGCAGAAAGCTGAAGCAGGAGGATCACAAGTTTGAGGCCAACCTGGGCAACTTAGTGAGACTGTCTCAGAAAAAGGAAAAAAAAAAGTTATTCAGTCAAGAACGAAAAAGCTATCAGCCGGGCGTGGTGGCGCACGCCTTTAATCCCAGCACTCGGGAGGCTGAGGTAGGCGGAGCGTTGTGAGTTCGAGGCCGGCTTGGGCTACAACGCGAGTGTGAGGCCGGCCTGAGCTACATAGTGCGACCCTGCCTCAAAAAACCAGGGCTGGGAGTTTGGCTCAGCGGCTTACGCGCCTGTCAGG
>RJWM01019279.1:0-39388 GCA_004363535.1 Dasyprocta punctata
CTTACATTTAAATACAAGTTTCAGCCAGCAGAAGCCACACAGGTCCCAGGAGGAGAAACACGAAGCCAATACACCCTTCCTGTGAGCCAACTAGTGCACAGGCTGGCAGACAAGAACACTGCCACCCTTCTCCTCACCCCCATAAGCAACTGGCTGGTTCAAAGGAACACAGGCTGAGTTGTTAGCAACTGAGGCACAAAAACAACTTAATGCTTGTATTGTTTGATTGACTTCACAAACCTGAAGCTGGTAGTCTGAACATCTGTTAAGAGGGTAACAATATGCAATATAGCAAATATGGGAGACTTCCATCTGTCTTGTTTTTGAAACCCAGTATTGTTCTGTTTCATTTTATTCCATTTTATTATTTTGTTTTATTCAATGATCTGTTTTGATAGGTTTTATTTTGTTCTGTTTTGTTTAATTTTATCATGTCTGATGGCATGGGCAGCAATTTTGAAGATAGCAAGAGGCGTTATGCTAGCCATTGTTGATTTCCTATTATCCTGAAGTCCTGTATCACTTCCACTGTTTTGTTCTCATTGGCTTTATTTTGTTTTATTTTGTTTGGTTTTATTCTCTTTAAAATAAAATTTTCAAAATATTAAATACAAGTTTCATGCTTTTAAAATGAGAAATTGGAGTAAATCACTTTTTAATATGAGTTACAATTGAAGTATGCTAATTGACATATATATAAAAAGTATGATGCTTCAGAAGTATCTCAGAGGTATCAAAATTATTTGATTTTGCAATCTGAATGATGTAAAATTAAAAATCAAATTCCTCAACATAACTGCTAAAATTATGTAAGGTAACCTCATAGATCATACCCTGCAAATTTAGAAATGGAGATAGAAGTTTTTGGATTCACCTCACCCAAACCCCAAAACTGTAAATGAAGGTCTTCACTAATAACCAGAGCCACCATCTAGCATCAAGGACTAGTGGATACCTTGATGACTTTAGCCATGGTTTATAATCACCATAATGTTTCAAACAACATTTCCCTAAATATTTAGGGAAAAGAGAATAAAATTCAATGGAGTATCTTCACATTCTGTAATCCAGTATCCTAGTAATATCAAGCTGGTATGTTTGACAGTGATAAATGGTAAACTATCCCCAAATTATGTGAATTTTGAGGTCAGAGTTTTGTCCCAGAAGTTTTTCTCTCTCCACTGCTAACATTGGAGGAACAGAGTATTAATTTCAAAGAAGCTGGTGGTCTTCATTACAACTCAGAGGAGGCTCTAACTTCGTCTTAGAGTAGATGCTTCATAACTTCATAACTATTACATGAAGAGACAAGATGAAGACAAGGCCAGAGAGTGACCTAGAACAGGGCCTTCCCTCATGGCCTAAGAAGGACCAAACTCTCATTGCCACTTGCTGTAGGACTGCTGTCCTTTAGAACTCTTACACAATGAATTTCAGGGTTTAAGCTGCCCAGCCTACAGCAATTTGTAGGGCAACCCTAACAAACAAATACAAATCTACCTTTAGCCTCGCAATGTGGCTATACTCACTGTCTCTGACCGATGGTGGGTCTTCAACCCCTGAGGCACTTTTTACACATGACTACCGTGAACACTGCATCTTTGTTTCTCTTATACCTCTCATTCAGGCTCTTTATGGACCAAAGCTATTGTGAGAGGGGAAAAGATCATGTTTGTACCTTATAAGGAGAGGAAGCCAGAATCTTACAAATCTAGCAACTATAACAGATAACTAAAAGATACTCTATGTATGTCTTCAAAAAGGCATATTTCCAAAGTGGTGTGAATTATAGAATAAGTGATTTTAATAGTGGTTTCATAGCATTTTAGCATTTTTATTGTTTTATTAAATAGTGACACATATCAAGATTAGTTGAGTGAACCATAAAATTTCAATGTGAATAATCTATACTAATATTTTTTAAAAACTACAAAGTTCCAGGCTATAAAAATCACAAAATGTGCATTCATTTCAGTTAGTTACGCTGATAGTATCATTAACTGGATTGTAAGACCCAAGAAAAAAAAGTTCAGACTGTTCATAAATTTAAAAGGTGTTAAAGGGTGTAAAAATAACTTCTTGTTCTTTAATTAAGACCACATCTATTGCATGGTGTCTTTGCACTGTGGCAAAAGATGAAGAGCTGTGAGTCAAAGTGTGAAAAATAGATTTTTATAGAAGTCCAAGCCAAATGCTGTAGGGTTGAGCAAATGCTTTATTCCAAACCCTTTCCATGGAAGTTGTAGTAAAAAAAAAATTCTACAGTTTTATACATTTATGGGCACTTAGAATTAATACCAAGAAAACCATTAATTCTCTGTGGACACAAGGAATTGCTAAAAAGCACTTTGTTGTTAATTATTGCAACTACTCCTACTTTAAAGTGCAGATTTCAAAAATGTTTGAGAAAAAATATGAGTTATGTATCGAGTAAAAGTAAAGGACAATTTTTTAATGTAATAATTTATTTATGTTATAACAGTGCAATTTATTTTCCATGCCACATTAAGAAGTATAACACTGCCTTACAGAGAAGATTTGGGGGGAAATGGAATGGGGGCACCAAGAAATTGTGGTTGTTACTATAAAACTTTAGTTAGGATAAGCTCTGATGAGAGAAAGTTATTACCTCACTCCTAACTGCTCTTGCTCTCTCATGTGAGCGTAGGAGGTATGTAATAATAGCTGGCAATATGTTTCACTCTATTCAGCTAACTTAACTTGCTTTGGTAAAGTATCAAACACACAAAATTAAGAGGCCCAATATAAAAATCATTATTGTATTTCTCTAGTGTCAGTAACTAAATCTTAGGCATTAGACTTTAGTTTAAAAAGAATATTTGTCTCCCTAAAAGGCATATAGCATAAGTGAAATAACTGCTATAATTTCTCAACTGACATAGCAAAATGGACCCAATTTTATACAGTTTTTACATATTTTTATAATATTTTTCAATAAGGGTATCTTAAAGATTTTATATTAAAGAAAGTAACAGATCCACAGAGAAGTTGGATGATGTAAACATTAAATGCAAGAAGCAAAGGCTAATTTCAGTGGCTCTAATTTACCATGGATCAGTGAAACTGTCATGAGCAAGATAGTCAATGGCTCAAGCAGGGAGACCAGTCATAAGAAAAGAGATTTATTCCATCTGTTTTCAATGATGCGTGCTCAGAATGTTAGAGCCAGAGGGCAATAAATTTGGTCTAGGTGCACTGTCATAAACCACTGATGAATTTGAGATTTAGCCTTTAATTCACAGGACATTTGCTGAACACCTAATATGTGACAGGTATTCGACCACTGTGTTATGCACTGTAGGTAAAGATATCAAGAAGACAAATCCAATACTTACCACTAAAGATCTTATAGTCCTAGAGAAATTATTAAATAATAATCCTTTTAAGAGACAAATGCTGTAGGACAAGAAGGAAAGAGAGCCTGAACACATCTAGAAAAAGCGCCTGATGCAGAGACATGGTGGGCCAGGGGAGCTTCCCAGAGCCTGAATGAGAGACAGCTATGTTGATACCTGAACTTATCCATACAAGAGCAATGAATGAGGAGTGAAGAATATGCAGGCCAGAGGGGATGTGGATGGAGTTGGCATGTAACTGGAGGCTAACAGGAGATGCCAATGGGAAAGCCCATAAAAGCCAGGTCAAGGTGCTCTTTGGAGACCAGGCTAAGCAGTATGACCATGACCCAGTCAGTAGTAATGAGAAGCCAATGAAGGATTTCAGTCAGAAGAATGACATGATCAGATTTGTGTATTAGCAAGGTAACTGCACAGTACAGTACAGTACAGTACATGCATTTAAGGATGGAAGGGCAAGACTGGCAGCAGAAGGATCACTTAGGAGGCCAAATAGTCAACTAGACTGCAGTGGTACTGGAAATGATAGAGGATGTCAGACTTCTTCGTGAGATTATTTGGAGCATTCAGAGTGGTTGTATGATTATGGGGACTGAAGCATTAGAGTCAAGATTATCTCAAAGTGTATGTCTTTAACTAAAATATGAGAAATATGCAGTAGGAACACATAAAGAAGTTTCTCTCTTAGAATACTAAATCGCTGGAAACATGTTAACAAGGAAGATCTTAAAAAGATACCACAAATAGGACTTTTTCTTCCTTAGGTGAATGATACCTTTTCTTTAGTGTCACGAGATACACTTTTCAATAACCATTTGGGTGTGATATTTTATTAATTAGTCTAAAAACATTTTTGCGGACTATAGACAATTGGGTATCTTTCTTTAATATTTGTTCATGTTGCTGCTAAAAATCATGCAATTTCTTCCTGAATAAATGAAAATTCTGTGCACATCTATATTTGTTTCCATTTTTGTGTTCCTAGGTGTCCAGGGAGACCCGCTTACATTCTGATGGATGACTGAAGTTTATTCAGCCCCTACCTGTGAGTTAAATATACAGCTGCTGGAAATGTCAGCAAAGTCACATAAAAGAACTCTGATTCACTGCTGTTATGCTATTAAATAATAAGCATTTGTGCCTCACTGAATTGATGTAAAAGTGCCTTGTGGCTGGCCTTCCTACTGAGAGGTGCTTCAAAACATCCTTTTCTCTACCTGCATGAAAATCAAGAAGCCAATACGTGTGCACTGTGGTGGCTGAATCAGTGAAGTGAAGCTGACTTTTCAAATAGTTCGCTTGTTTTTACTTTTCTGCTCTGTGACAATTCTTGAACATCCTGGCTGATTCTTTCAAATCTGCTGTGCTACTAAAGAATAATTGCACATAGGTTAGACTTGCAGCCAAAGCTGCCATGTTAAAACAGTATGATGGCCAATATTTTAAAACTTTCTTTCTTTAGCAATCATATTGATGTAAGGAAAGTGTCTTCATTCTATAGATACTTGATTAGGAGTTGCCAAACTACCTTTAAAAAATAAAGCCTTGTGCAGAGGCAAAACTCTTATGGAAAATTTACCACTGTCAACATAGTACATTTGCCAGAGAGAGGGAAGAGACTGGGGTGGGGAAAGAGAAATATATTTTTCCACTGTTAGTTAAATATCACAATATGGTATTAAATTTAACTATTTCCAACATGATTGGGAACCTCCTAATACTGCTGCTGATATAAAGAAAAATCCACTCTAACAAATACCAGTATGGAGAAATGATTCTACTCAATAGTTACCCATACAATTATTAGTAGTAGCTTCTACATTAAAAAGCTTGTTGGTATTTACCATCAAAAAATCTCAGTGCAAGGACTAGGGAGTAGCTCAATAGTCAAAGGTTTGCTTAGCATGCTCAAGGCCCTACGTTTGACCCCCAGCACAACCAAGGAAAAAAATATCACTATGCTGCAGGTGTTTTCTCTTCTCCCTGTCAATTCTAACACTAATTCTCTAGAATAATTATATCTGGTTATAGTCCTTTAGGAAAAGTATAGATGGGGTAAATGATGGGTGGGAAAAAATGTTAGATCATTTAACCACAGATTTTTGGTATTTTTTTCTTTAGACAGTGACATCAGAAGTATCAATATTAAATATATGCTACATTTTCTTCCTTGGGAAAGCTACTTTGTATATTTGAGCTGTAGTTATTTCTTCTGCAAATAAGGTGCATCAACGCATTTCTAAAAGGGTCGTTCTAGGATTAAATGTATGCAGTCTTCCCTAGTGCTCAATAATTACTCTCTAAGTAGCAGTTGCTGTTGAACTGCCTTTGTGCCTTCTACTTTAGAGAACCCAACATCCCTGATAAAAATTTACAAACAGAAAAAAATGAGGCACAAATGCAAAAAACAAGCTAAGACTTAGGCCAGTGTGTTGCACTGTTCTCTTTCCCCGAGAGAGTTCAAAGTACTTTTTCATAAATAATTTGTTCTGTACATTTCAATGATGAACTGTGACTCCCAGCTATTACTTATTATGATAAAATTTCAAGTCAGCAGGGCAATTTGGACTTGTAACATAGTACATACTGGTGCATTATCTATTAATAAAGCACTTTGAGTAAAAGACATCATGTAAAAATAGCAATTAAAAGACAGCTCAGGCTCAAGGTGGAAGTTCAAGGTTAAAATTTGCTGTCAAATTTTGTGATCTCAGATAAGCTGTGGATCTGTAATTTTGAAGACTCTAAACATCAACTTCTTAAAGCTATATCTTTATCTTATTTAAGTTTATTCATATTTCATGTAAGACTTGAAATGGGATTTCCTGTAGCCAAAGAGCTTTAAGCTGTCCTAGGAAAAATAAGAAGCCCTGAAGTGATTTAAAAATAATATGGATTCCAGAAGTATACCATATGTTTTCTTGTTAAGAGGAGACATATAGTTCATAAGTGTGTCCCCACTCAAGACACAGAAAAGACAAAACGGAGTCCTTCTTGGACAACGAAAGAAGAAAAATCCCTGCCCTAGAACCTCGGAAATATGTCAAGTTGATCAGGCAGGGTCACTTACCGATTAACATTTCTGAGAGCTGAAGGTTTCACTTGAATAAGATTGTCCAAGTCTACGCTGTTAAAAAAAGAGAACAGAAAAAGTTCAGGATAGCTCAATAAATCTATTTCATCTGGGGGCAACAGACAGAAAGCATATAAATTAACTGATTTTCTTGTGCTACCTTTGATTACTTCTGGTAACTGAGAGATTCACTTTGATGAGGTTATCCAAATGTTGGTTTCTTAGAAAAATAGACAGTAGAGTCATGATAAAGTTCTTTTGGTAAGATCATTAAGTTTATACATCTCCTTGAAATAATAATAAAACAAAACATTCTTTATAACCAAAGATATTAAAATCAACATAGATTTTAATTTAATATACTACAAGAAGAAATGAAGAATAAGGAATACATCTGTGTAGAGGAGACAGTATTTCCAAAAGCCACAACTTTTTGACACAAAAAAATTAATTGCAGTGTATTCAAGTCTAACTACTTATAATATCTGTGTTCCAGTATAATTAGGAATAAGCAGTATAAAAAATGCAAAAACAAAGAATCACCCACTTGGGCTTGTGCTGAATATAAAATATTTGATGCATCCAATAACCTAGAATAGTGATATTTAAATTGCTGTTTAAAAAACCAATAAGAAATATATTTTGTATGCCCAACACTCCCCTTTACACACACACACACACACACACACACACACACATCGCATGATAACAATTCTTTACTACATAAAATTTCATTTATTCTTTTGGATGTGGGATAGTGCTGGCTGCTACTCACTAAATTAATTACAAAACTATCTAACGGGTGATGACCCACAGTTTGAGAAACATTTGCTTAGAAAATATAAATATGCATTGTGCCCTATGACTACTTCTAAAAAGGCAGCACCATGTATTTATAAAAAAAGGTCTAAGTAACAGTGCTGAATTTCTTTGATAGATAGCATAGACAATTTATCTCAATGAATTGAAAACAAGAAATATATTGATATCTTCTCAGTATATGGGTCCTGAAAACAAATGAATCTACTATCTAGATTATACCATTTTTCCTACTTAAGATCTTGCTTTCATTAATTTTGCTTTAAGGCTGTAGGAAAAGATGCACTCAAATATCCAGGTATAGTTATTTCCATGTAGTTCAGGGTGGCAGAGTGTTTTGCAGTCATTTCCACACTTCAAATAATCCTGTGACAGCAGTAAAGGGCATAACCCGGCTGTCCCGCGACAAAAGCATCAGTCCTACCTCACATCCTCCACTGTTCCTGAAGGTGTTTAATCAGTTTTTGCTTATTTGAAAATCAAAGTCTGTGCGTGAAGTGTAAAGATCAGAATCAGGCTAGGAGTCAGAGAACGCATCAGAAGACTGAGGACCTAAAATACTGCCATCAGTATTCTCATCTGTAAATGGGGAACTCGGATTGGATCATCTCCATGGCTTTTTCCATCTCCAACATCTACTCCAGGACTCTATGAATATGAATTTTACTGTATATCATGTTTGCTGAATCTGCTTTTAATGTCTCTTTTTCTTTTTAAATGCAGCCTACTGACAATACATTCTATATTCAGCAAGCAGTACATGAGTGCTCCAAAATGTAATATATTAAATTGACAACCTATTATTGTCTTGGAGGAACATCTCTGTGCCCCTGGTACATAATTAGCTTTAATCTATGTTAATTGCCTGCTGTTAATAAGATTGAATATGACTACTGAATTCTCTTTTTGGCATCCACAGCCTATAATTATACCCAATGTGCAACTAATGATACCTAGTTGTAAGCTGTGAACCTGCTAGGTGCTTGATAATTATTCACTGCCTAAGAGATCACAAAACTACTATCAGTCTTCCTTAATTTTTTCTGTGACTCTGGTCAAATCACAAAACCATTCCAAGTCTTCTTGTACACTGTTCATTTGGAACAGTGATTTTCAAAATCATTCCAACTAACCAGAGATAAAAAGCAAATTTTATTACCTAGGAGAACTACTTTAAAATTATAAAATTTTAGGTGCGTATCCTTCGTGGGAGTGGTAAACCCTCTAAACAACAATGAACCTCTCCAGGCACGGTGGTGCATGCCTGTAATCCCAGAACTGCAGAGGCTGAGGCAGGAAGTTCGCTGCAGTTCTAGGTCAGCCTAGGCTACATAATGAGTCCAAGGCCAGCCTGAGCTACACATTGAGATCCTGTTTCAAAAAAGCTAACTAAGTAAGTGAATAAATAAGAAAGGAAGGAACTACAAACTTCATAAAACTTTCATTCTCAGAACACTCTTCCAAAAGGAGGTAAATGATATTACTAAAGATGAGATTAACGAACTGTCTAGGTACATTTTTAAAATTAACTATCATTAATAAATTTTAATTCCAGAGTCAAAAGTATGAATATCAATGCTACACAAGCAAATAAAACATAAACAGTTCATAGATTAGCTCTGTTACTGCCACCCCTCCTTGGCCAGTCTCTCTTTTCAACCACTTTATTTGAGAGAATAAAAGTCATGATCATACACTGTTCTCAGCTGCCTCTTTTTCTTGCTATTAACAGCTATAGTTAATATCTAGGTTTCCAGGGACATAAAAAAAATCATGCTGATATTTCAAGACCTATATTCAATTTGCCCATAGAATGATTGCATGTCATTTATATTCATACTGTGATTAGTTATGGGAGAAAAACAATCAAACAAATAACATCTTTCTCTTACCCAGCAGTATTTTTGACAGCTTTGGGGTTTACATTAATAAGTTCATCAAGACCTTGTTCACTGCCAAATGAAAATAAAATAAAAGGTCAAAGTCATCAAGAAATCAGCAAATTTCTTGACTTGCTTTTTTACATAGCTATAAATTACTCAAAGGAATCTAGAGTAAAAAGTAGTAAGTTTCTTGAGTTGCTACCTTATATACAATAATTCGCATTTCTTAACCCTCAAAACAACTTACTGAGGTAGATAATTAGCATCCCCTTTAAAAAAAAAAAATCCTGAGCTTCAGCACTAAGTGTGGTGCCAAAGCCTATAACTCAGTACTTTGGGAGGCTGGGCAGGAGGTTTACCATAAGTTTGAGGTCAGACTGGGCAATATAGTGAGTTCAAGGTCAGCCTGACCAACAAAGTGAGATTCTCCCTCCCCTGAAATAAAAAGGGGGGGAGGAAGAAAGAAAACAGAAGAAAGAAAGAAAGAAAGAGAGAGAGAGAGAGAGAGAGAGAGAGAGAGAGGAAGAGGGAGGGGGGAGGGAGGGAGAGGGACAGGGAGAGAGAGAAAGGAGAGGAGAGGAGAGGAGAGGAGAGGAGAGAGGAGAGGAGAGGAGAGGAAAAAAGAGAGAGAAAGAAAAGGTTGGGCTTGGCGGGCTTCAAAAGGATTGAGACTTCCTGGGGCCAGATACTCCAACAGGGGTTGACACAGAAACAAAATTAAAACCTGGACAAGTTCACCCCAAGTTCATATTGCTTCCCTCTCTCTTGGCATTCACAGTAATTCCTTCCACTTACTTTCACGATGCTTTTGCCAACATTATCTTCACAATAATTTTATGAAAACTACTTTAGAGTTTCTCTGCCATGCTTTCATTAATTTTTGGCCCAATCTATTATAAGAGTTAATCTCTCAAGAACAGAAATAAATTCAATGTTGTACAAAAATATTCAAACGAAATATAAGAATGTTATGTTGTCAGTTTTCTGACAAAGTCATTTAAGAATTAATCATTGGGTTTATGAGAGAGTAGAAAGCCAGTATTCTTTGACTTATTTAGTTTTATGAACTTATGATTTATTAACTACAAATTTATGCTTATGATCTATTTAAGCTATTATTGCATCAAAAGGAACTTAAGAAGTAATTATACAGAATTAGCTTCAGTATCATTTTCAACAATATTACAATGAAATAAAAGGAGCCAATAATATAGAAAAATCTATCTAGTATTGTTACACATAAACAAATCAACATGTGTTCATTTTTTTCGTGTCTTGTTTTAAAATGTCCTTAGCTGGATAGTCATTTTTTTTCACGTACACTGAATAATTGCTCAGGAATCTTTGATAATCTTAACAAGCTTACCTTTTGTTTGCTGAGGGGTTCACTTTGATAAGATTATCCAGGTCTTGGTTCCTAAAAGTAAATGTTCTAAGTTTCAACAACTGACAATGTCAACTCAAACCAATCATGTTGTGCTTTTCAACCTTAACATTGAATCAGATAACTACTGCTAATTTAAAACTCCATCACCACTCGAATTCTTTTTTTGGACCCATGTGAAAGCAGGCAACTTCTATCAATTCAATTTGTGAGCACTTTGTTTACATACATGTTTCTGTCAAGTCAACCTCACAGTACAATTGTGAACTCAAGAATGTTTTATTTTCCATATTATATTTGTGTAGTAGAATTAGCATAGAGTATTTTGGTAGGTTGTAGTGAGAAAGACAAAAATATAAAATCATTCATCATTTCCATGTATTTTTTTGCTTTCCCCTTCCAAAAGAAACCAAAATTTTAAAAACTGAGATATTGTAAAAAGACTTATTTCCTGATTCTAAATTATGCAGGTAATCTATACAATCTGAAGATATGATGATATTAATTCTACTTCAAAATATTAGCTAAATCACTTCAAAATCATACTTCACACAAAGCCAAATCATAACAAACAAGAGTTCAGATCATATAATTTATGTTTTTATTCTAAACACTGAAATAGACAAAAAAAACTCTAAAGAGACACTTACTATCACACTGGGTGCTCATAATGGCCTAATACCAAAAGTCCTGAATAATAAATCTAACTTGATATCCTTTGTTATTGGACAATGCATTGCATATCTTAAAGAGAAAAAGAAAGATTGGAAAGACATTTCATTTAACTGTTCTTTGGAACGAACCTATAAACTCAATTAATTATGTACATACCTTCCCATAGAAATTATTGTACTCTATGATATTAAATTATATTAAATATAATTTTGTGAGTCAAAAATATTTAAATGGTAATAATTTCATAAAGGTTTTTTATACCTTCTTTAAATTAAGTGTCAAGGAGTACTATGTTGATTCAATAATGAAAGTACTAACTATAATAATAATACTAGTAAGTAAAGTATAATAAGTACTTTATAAGCATGATCATATTTAATATTTCTAGTGACTCAGGAAGAAGTTAACTCCTGATTTCACAGATAAAGATGCAGAGGCTTAAAGATTAAGCCATTTGTTCAAGACTACACAGCTAGTAAACGTGCTCTTAACTCAAAAATTTCACTGCCAAGTGGAAACTACAGACATACAACTAAGTGCAATAAACTAAGTGTATGTGGCTATTAGAAAAGGTCATAAATTCAGGCCACCTTCACCTTTAGAAACTAAGTCTTTCTGGGAGAGGAAAAAAGACAACTTAATCTGTAATGTAAAGTATTTCTTGGTCTCTGAATCCAGTGCCTGGCAATAGAATTTTATTCCTATTTGAATAAACCTAAGGACAATTTAGCACTAAATATTCAAATAAAAGAGTCATGAAATCTTAAGTTTAATCAAAAAATGAATGAAACTGTACATGTGTAAGTGAGGTAGAGGTGGGGGAGCTGGCTTTCCTCAAGTTCAGAGTTAATTCTCTTCCTGTTTCCAAATAAAATGCTGTCTAGTCTAGGTGTTTGCAAATGATGGCCCTGAAACAAAATTCAGCCTGCAGCCTTGTTTTATAAATAAAGTTTTATTGGAGCATAACCATGCCCATTCATTTATAAGGTATTTTCTATGGCTGCTCTCACTATATTGGCAGAATTTACTATGTTAGTAAAAGAGAAACTATTTTGGTCCCCTAACACTGAGCTGTTTATTATCTATCCCTTTAAGAAAAAAATGACTGACCTCTAAGCTAGTCTAAATAAACAATGTTTGATAGCTAACCTAGAAAAACAAAAAGCATTCCTGTATGCAAAGTAAGACAGGAAATCTGTCAGAAAGAAGATATGTATCTTGGTATTTACATATTTACCATATTCAAACCAGCATAACAATGTATGTTTATAATGTCATAGTTTTACATCTCTTTGTCTAATTAACAGGATATGCCTCACAGAAAACTCTCTATAAAATGCAAATGTCATTCTTTGTAGTCTTTATACTTTGAATGAACAAAAGATAATTTTTTAAAATGACTGCCCAAGTTTAGAGTTGCTTAGATGATACACAATTAAAAGAGAGGGAATAAATGGTAAAGGAAAATGTTTATCACCTGAAGACTTTTCTTTGGGTTGCTTAATTTTAGGAAATTATTCGGGGGTGGTGTTCTATCTCGTGCAGAATTTCTCAGAGAAGGGAGTCTCAATCACGGAACATAAATCCCACACTGGCAAGGAATCATTCGTCCAATTCAAGAAATTCTCTCACACATAAGCCCACATCAATAAGTGCTGAGCAAGGGCTTAAACACCAGTCCATGAGCTGGTGGCTAAGGGGCTGTTGATTTTAGGTCCAATCATCGATTATCTCTGTGGTGAGGCAATGCTTTTATCATACTTTTAAATTTGGATTTTTAAAGTTGAATTCAAAAACAGGAGATGAAGGGTTTCACAAACCTTACCCTTGGTTCGTTTCAGGAACTACTTTGATTAGACAATCAAGACTTTGGCCCCTTTAAAAAAATGGAAGAAAACCAGGTCAGTGGTAGATTTACATCCAACAGTTGCAAATATTTGCCAAAACTGAGAAATATTTTAAGATATTTATTTAAATAGCCATCATCTTAGAGAGCTGAGGTTTTTCAGGGCTAAAGATAAATATTTATATTGGGTCCTAACAGGAACTGGATAGAAATAATGAATAATAACAAATGTTTTCAGAATATTTTTGATTTTTGATGTGCTAGGCACTGTTCTAAAGTAATTTACATGATTTAGTATAATCAGAAAACCAATCCTATGACACAGGAAGTATTACTATCCTAATAACAGACAGAGAAAACTGTAACACAGAAAGAATAACTGATTTTCTCAGCCCGGCTGGTAGTGGCAGTACTAGAATTTAAAGATAGGCAAACTAGGTATGGAATACTTGGGCTTTACCATGACACCAATGATCTACTGCAACTTCTGAATTAGTCCTGGAAGTGTCTAGAAATCATCTGATGCCCCCTTTTCTCACTTTGAGGAAAAACTAAGGCCCAAACAGAAATGATAAGTCAGAAACTACACAAACAGGAGCAGGCCGGGCCTGAGCTCACATCTATGAGCTCCAGCCTACTACCTCTCTACTGTGACATCTCTTCAACTGTAACATCTCCTCTACTGTGCCATCCTTTCTGCTTAAAAAGAGTAAATACATCAACAAATAAAAATGTCTCTTCCATTCTGAGAAAGCAACTGTGAACCTAATTGATCAAAAGATACTTGGTTGTATCAAAAATCACTTGGCTGAAATCTTTAACATTTTAGATATAAAGGGTAACCAAGTTTGCACTGCTTTTCTTAATTATCACTGGGTTCAGCATCAACCAACTGAAGTGGTGATTTAGTTACACTTTTAAGCACTGGTTTGCATGAAATGGAAAAGAGGTGCTTATTAAAGGCTACCCTTGAAGAATTTTTACTATTGTTAGACTCACATTTTTGAGGTTATGAAGGTCTTTGAAACTTTGAACAAAAAGACCAACAAAAACATGAAATAAAAATGAAATCAAATCAATTGGCTGTTTTGATTTAAAAAATATGTGCTCAACATGAATTTTACTGTTTTGACAGAAATCAATATTAGTATATACTTAAAAAAAATTTTTTTTAACTTTCATTGGTATTTTGGCTTAGTTTCCCACTTACCTTTACCATCAAGTTTGCATAAGATTGTTTTTTTTTAAATAGTTGATTCAGGAACAATATAATGATTTGCCAAAAACTTTCACTCCATCCCTCTAAGCATCAAATGTTGCAGCTATAGCAACTCTGTTTTGCTAAAAATTTTCATTTGTAGTTTTCTTTCATTTTTTTTCATTGTAGTTTTAAAGGAACTCTATATGTATTATTTCATTTGATCCTTATAATTATGCAGTGCCAAAGACAGAACAAACACTATGGTCCTCATTTGGTAACGAAAGAAGCTGTAGCCCAGTTTCCAAGAGACTTTGCTCAATGACACCCAGCTGGTGAGTAATGAGGCTCAGACTTTTAGATTCCAATTCGAGGGCTTTTCAACTGATCTCTTATGAGTGCCGCAAATGCATGAGGAGTGGGAGGAAGAGAGGTAAGACATGGTCCTCACCCTTGCCTATTCTTGTTTGCTTCAGGGCTCACTTCGATCAGATTGCCAAGGCTTCGGCTGCTTTAAAATATTGAAGAGATGATGAGGTTAAATGGTAGATTTTCAACGAGTGGGTGAAACTATTCATTAATATTCACAAACAGTCTAAGCACTCACTGGAATCATACCAAAGAGCTGAGATTACTAAATGTGACTATCGAGGTCTCTAAGAATTCACACATTTCTCAAACTCATTGAGACTCAGTCAGCATTTTCATCTTGGAGACATTTAGCCATGAGCAAACTTTTCTCTAGTATGCACTCTGTTTTGGTACATTTAATACTATATTTGCTGGATGCACAAAATGTTTTGGTATTTGCTTATATACTTGTCCTGTGGGACATTCCAGAAGGCAAACACTCTTAATATCAACCTTTCACATGTATGGAATGTCAAAAACAACTTAGAAGAATTCATGTTTTGTTCATTTGAGATTCACTGGCATGTCTGTATCACAAAATTGTATTAAGGTAAATATCCCATTTTGTTAAAAATCCATTATATGCAAGCTGGAATCTGTTCCTGGTACTTATAACTGTGGGTTACAATGACACATTTAGATGAATTGTTTCGGCAACACACAATAACATTAAAATCCATAGAGTTCTGAAATGTAACACATATCAACTGTAAGTCACTGAGAATGCTTCAGTGTTTTATTGTTACCCTTTAATATATATCTGCTTCTGATCTTAATGGAATTTTGCTTTTCTTATTGCATCTACATGTGTTTTCCACATATCAGCACCAACAAATTCTCCTCTGATCTGCAGAGGACGCCACATGCGGGCGAGCCTAACCACAGGAGGGGGCTTTCACACTGTTCTCCACACTCTCTGACTCTACGAAGAATGTATCAAAAAGTCTCAGAGGTGTCATCTAAACAACATCAAAGTTACAGATATTTGGGAGCAACCAGATATTGATCCAAGTTTTTTTTTAACAGATGTCTGAGATATGAAACTCAGACTAAAAAAAAGCAACAAAAAATGTAGACTATAGTCTTGCAAGTCATGAAATGATTAAACCCAAAGAAACAACCACTGTCCTCCACATTACCTCTTGTTGATTCTTGCCTAAAAATTGTATGGGATTTGAATGCCAGGACTTGAGGGGAAAAAATTCTCAGATTTCTATTTCCAGACATGAAAATTTAAAAAATAACAGAACAGTAAGTACATGTTGCTTTAATTATATTTCAAGACTTCATCTCTTTAGACATTAAATGAGGCATATAATAGTAACAGGTTATTTAAAAATCTTAGTTCATAAAGTCAATAAAGAAAAGTGAACTAATTAATGTGGTTTCTAATTAACACAATGATATAATATTTGAGTTTAAGTCTGGGAAGCAATTCCTCATAGTGTTATGTACGAGGCATAATTGAAAACTACAGTGACTATTTAAATTTTTAATGGATTACAACAAACAAATACACTGCCATGTATCTCCCTGAGATATTCCTCCTCCCTTTAAACACATTTATCCCATTGTACTTGCCACTTTCTGAAGCAATTCTGGAAGGCCTCTTTAATGAGTATCTAGGTATACAGTTGTGGCTGTCTTGGTGTCTTAAATCAATTCAAAATGTTTGCCTTTCATGATGATACTAAATTTGGGGAAGAGCCAAAAATCAGATTTGGTATCAGATCCAGTGAATAAGGTGAATTAAAACACACCATGTTTTTACAAGCTTATCTTTGCACTGAATGCCACTCACTGAATATTTGATCACACTTCATAAAGACACTCAGGAAGGAGAACTTCTAGGCCTGTTTCAGAAAGTGACAACAATGATGGTATCAATGTGTTTTAAGTGAAGGGAGTATTTCGAGATGGCTTAATGGCAAGCATCTTTTTTTTTTAGGGGTGGAGGTTCAGACAGGATCTCACTATGCACTTCAGGCTGGCCTTGAGCTCCCTATGTAACCCAGGCTGTCCTTGAACTTGCAGTGATCCTCCTACCTCAGCCTTCCTAGTGCTGGGATCACAGACATGACCACCACACTCAGTAGCAATGTGTATTTTAGTGTAACAAATTTTAAAAATTTAAACATCACATATATTTTGATCACCCCTTGTATTTCTACCATGTACACGTTTTTCAATTCACAAACTGGAAAGTACAGAGGACAACAGACTATGATACACTGCAGTGCTAAAATCAACATGACCTGTACAGACAGAGGACCAACCTGCAAAAGGCAGCCACTCCAACTTGAGGAGAGGCATGGAATAGATATATAAATCAATGCCACAATTTCAGATGAAAATACATGCTATGAAGAAAATAAAAAAGAGTGAATGGTGCCTCATGCTTCAGTCAAGGGAGGAGGAGTTGGTTTAATTATATTCAGTGGTCATAAATGATGTGGTTAAAAATGTGGCAATATAGGGCTAGAATATTCCAGGAAAGAGGGACAGTATACGAAGAAGTCTTAAAGACAGTAATAACCCAGGGTAGGAAAGATGTATTTGGCAGGGGCTTTACTGAGAAAGTGAAAGCCCTTTGTTAAGCATTAGAATTTTATTCTACCTGACATGGAAGAATATTGAAAAGTTTTTAAAAAGGAAAAGAACAGGATCTGATACTTTTTGAAGGATATACAGAATTTCATTATGCGTAGAAAAAGGAATTAACATCTATTATACTTAAAAGCTCCCAGAAAGCACATACATACATACATATCACATACACTCACACATGCACAAATACATCTATATACATATGCATCATATACACACAAAGGTGCACAGATACATACACATACATTCACGAATATATAAGCATTGTGCATATATATGCAATTACTACTCATGTACAACATACACACATGCACACACATAAAAGTACTCATGCATGCAAACAGCTGTATCTGTACATAATATGTGTACATACATAGGCATGTACACACATTTGGAATATTAAGAAAAATATGTCACAGTTTGAAATACTCTAATAAAAATTGAAAGGAAAACAGATGTTTCTTGGAAGTCAACATAAAGTATTTGAATATTATCTAAATTATTAAGAAAACACAATTCATTTGAGTTTTTACTATTGTAGCAATGACTTCTGTCTAGTATGCAGCAAGAATGAGTGTATTATGATCTTTGCATTATGATGGGTAATTGAGGTACTGGGGCATAGTTAAAAAGAGTCAGAATTCGAACCCAGGTCTTTCAGACTCCCTGCTCAGACTTCCAACCTCAGGTTACTTCCATAAACCACCCAGGAAGACAACATATCAATACTTTTGCATCATCCTGTTGGGTACAGGATTGTACACGAGTCTCTCCTCCATCCAGTCGTTATGCCTGTGACCACACTACAGGGCCAAAAGTAAGACAGCTGGTCAGCATGCACACACTCAGTTGCTTTCAGCCTGCTGAGCCCTTACTCTGCTTACAGGATCTACGGGCATTGGCGACCCTCTGTAGAGTCAACAAATAACATCATGTGCTGAGTTAACTGAATGAAGATGAGTTCAAGGGAAAACACATGGAACTGTTTGGTACACTGTTCTCAGCAACATGCCAGTAAGAACAGTTTCAAAATATTCCATCTGCCCTGTAAAAACTAAAAAGCAAAAGGACACAAGCTCTCCAGGCTTACTTGACCATTCATGGGTAAAACATTCTTTTAATTGAGCCCTCTTTGTTAATCATGTCATCCTTAAATGCATACCACACTGCATGCACATACACATTACTACACACACAAATACACCAAACACTTAGCCTGTTCACACACAAGCAGATACACACGCTCCTTATAAATGCACACACATATAAACACACGTGCATTTGTACATGCAGACTATTGATACATACATACACATTTATATGCATGCACACTACTTAGACATAAACTTAAATACAAATTTATACATATGATACTTATACATACACATACACCTCCCACACTAGTGATACATACATGCACTAATACACATGTACAATTACATGTTCATACAAAAAATAAATAAGTGAGCTCAGTACATAAGATCAGTCAAAATTCCCATTTAATTTCTATTATTGGATAGCAAAGTACTCAAGGATAGTAAGAGAGCTCTGTGCATCGTGTATATAGAGTTGCTTAATATAACAAATTTGGAGAGAAAAGAGCTCAGTTTTGGCTTGAACTTCAATTCACTGTCTGAACATAGGCACTGAGAATTCCAATGTGCTTATAAATGCCGTGTGAAAAGAAGAAGACAGTTTTAAATATCTTACCTTTTGATGTTTTTATTTGTTTCAGGATTCACTTTAATAAGCCCATCAAAATCTTGGCTTCTTTGAATAAAGAAATTAGTTTTAATGAATGTTAGTAAAGTAAAGTAAAACACCAATAAAATGAATAATGGTTGGAAAAATTAAGAAAGGATAAATATACAAGCTCTCTGTGCCAATGTAAATATTTAAATCTCTAACTACAGATGAAAATTCTTCTCTTGCATCTTGAGCAGAGGACCATTTAAGGCTGTTTACTTGTTAACAAGAAACATATTTTTTGTCCTCAGAATGCATAACTACACGTGAAAGCTGTCATTGAACAACTTTGCCCTCTGTCGCATCTTGTTACGACACTCCAAGTAGGCAGCATTGAAGTAATGTAAGTTAAATGAAGTTCTACACTGGGTCCAGAGGAAATGTAAATTTTTACTCAACAAATAAGATATAATTGCCTATTCCAATATTAAATAATCATAAAAATGTCAATAACTATAATTTAACAATGTTAGAAATAAAGACAGTTAATAAAATGTGCTGCCACAACCATCCCCCCAGCCCTGACAAAGCCTTTTCAAATACCATTTGCTTCAGAGTCAGTTATGATAAGTAACAAAGGGCAAGGAAAAAAAATACCTTACAGAGTAAGGAAATTAATGATTCATTTCTCAGGAGGACACACTCCAGCCTATTAAACTGCATCGAATGAAATGGATATAGGCCAAACTCAAAAGAAGTGAGGGGGGCTTCAAGAGCCACACTGGAAATGGTCATCACTACCATGTTGTTTCCTGTTCACAGCTCCACTGACATAGCGGCCAATCCAATGGCCTGGCACCCAAGGTCCCCTAAGGATGGGGCCCCAAGAACTTACAAGCAAACATTGGAGCACTTCTTCAAAAACAAGTGGTTTTACAGGAGTCAAGAATGGATAGTTCATCTTTATTGTCCAATTGCAGGCCAATAAAATATGGTTATGAAGCTAAAAATTCAAATCATTTCATCCTCTAATTGATCATCCCTTGCAGAAATTAGAATTAAAGACATTAGTAACTCTTACCCAGTGGAATTTTCATTTCTTTTGAGATTGACTTTGATAATATTATCAAAATCTTTACTTCTTTTTAAAAAAGTTTAGCTCTGTTTCAAAATATTAGATACACACTACACATTCTATGTGACTATTAGCCCAATCTTTCAAAGAAAATTATAATATTGAGATTAAATAAATTTTTAGCATAAAATTGCCTTACAATAAGACAGCTAATCAATCTCTACTTTTTTACTGGCTATATGTGAAAGTGGATTTAGATAAAATATAAGGCAGACCCTTCAAAATAAAGATCAGGACACTAGTGGTAAGACCTGAGACTGTAAGAGAGAAGATAAACCCAAAGACATGATGCCTTCAGTATCACTGAGCAGATAACCAGCTGATCTGGGAGAAGATAACCAACATTCAGAGACATCCACACACTTCTCACCCTCTTCTGCTTTTATTTGTCCTGGTATCCACTTTGGTGATAGATCCGAGGTCTCGACTTTGGGAAAAAAAAAATCAACTTCATTGTCTTTGAGTATAGCAATTTTGAACTTGTTAGGTTACATACAATTGTCCTTGAAGTTTGTGTGAAGAAGAATGTTCCTGAATATGATGTCAGATGTCTCCAGGACCAGAAAGACCTTTAATGTAGTTACCCTTAACTTTATTCATTTCTATAGCAGCACCTCATTTACCTTAGTCTAATTCAGCTTAGGAAAGTTTCCCAGCTCCTCTCACTTTGCAATTTTGACCTTTTATTTCTCAATTTATAATTAAAATAACTCATTTTTAATTACTTAACAAAATCTAGATAAGAGATGATGTAGCAAGTTTTCCTGCACCTACTTCAGTGCAACTCAAGTATGTGGTCCTATAGAAAGAGCACTCATTCTATTTGCTGGGTCTGAACAGGCTATTACTGGAAGAGGAAAGAATAAAACTCCCCTTTCTAATGAGGCATAAGAAGCTAACTTGAAAAAAGCTCCAGCAAAGTAGGAGTTTCACTTACCCTTTCTCATTTTTGTCAGTCCTTTGATTGACTTTATTAAAACTTCCAAGGCTTTGGTTTCTTAATAATATTGAGGAAAAGGAAAACACAGAGCCAGAGAGAGAAAGAAATGAAAACAACTCAGTGCTATCTTCAGAATCTCTTATGATAACAGCAGATTTCACACAATAGCAGTAAGATGTAATCAGTGTAAAGGATTAGATGTTCTTAGAAGCATTGGCTGTATCAATATTCAACTCATTGTGCAAAATACTCAAGAAACATCTTGATATCAAGATTCCAACTGTTAATCACTTATGATTGAGTCACCTTAAAGGAAAAGCTCCCCCTGGGTCTCAGCTTTTGCTTTTTTGATGGAAGGTTTTAAGCGGAGAGGAAGAGGTCTTCAATATATACATGGAAATGTTGTCTTATCTAAGCATGAAAATTATTTGAATTTGGGTGAAAATTCACTGATTATCACATGAATCTAAATATAGTGAGGATTTAGATAGTTATCCTAAAATGTCAAGGAGAAAGCTGAGTTTGGTGACACAGGCCTGTATAGCCAGTGCTCTGGGAAACTGAAGCAGGGAGATTACAAGTTTGAGCTAGCAAGATCTTGTTTCCAAAAAAAAAAAAAAAGTGAAATGAACTGAGTATATAGCTCATTGTTAAGCCCTTAGATTCAATTCCCAGTATCAGTAAAACACACACACACATATGCACACACACACACACACACACACACACACACACAGTTATCCCAGATTACAAATCACCTTTCTGTTCACTTTTCCTAGTCCCAAAATGATGTATTTGTGATGCTCATGCTATTTTTCCTATTCAACACCACTTTTGAGGATCTGTCCAACTCTGTTTTTAAATACCTAAAACCTGATCTTTTCCTGTGAAATCCATGTAAACACCTGAAAAGAACGGACTGATTTCCACCTTCATCTATGCTCCATTTGAAAAAAAAAATCACCTATAATATATTGTCATGTTTACACACAGTAATACATTTTTAACCAGCATCCTGTGTCTGTGTGATTGTTGTTGCCAACAGTTTTCATCACATAGACTTTGTTAAGTGCTCCATAAAAGAAAGAGTTGAGAATAGATTTGCCAAGATTGACTTGGAAAGCTAGAATACCATTCTGTGCACAGACTGGCCAAGATAAATGGCTTTCTAAAATAACTGTGACAGTAGAAATAATTATCATGTTAGCAAGGCAATTTTAATGACTAACCAAATACAAAGCAAGCAGCCAATCTATGGTGAAAAATACCAGAAATCTTATAAATCTTTACCAATTGTCACCCTTGACTATTGTATGTTTTTCTTTAATAAAACTGTCGAGAGTGTGGTTTCTTTCAACATGAAAAGTAATACCAGTAATAAATTCAATTTTCCACTATATTAGAATTAGTCTAAAACTATGTTAATTTCTCACATGCTACTAATTCAGTTATTCATCATTAACCCATTTTACGGTACAAAATAAATAAAAGCATGGCTTTCTATCATAAGGTATTTACAAATACATATGAAGAGATAATACATATGAAGTGCTACCAAGATTCCAACTGAAAAGTGCCTTATACGTTTAAAAGACTTTAGTGGTGAGTGGCTATGTTCCTAGAACCTCAGCATCTAATGATGAAGATTCTTCATAAACAAGACTATTGCCCACTGCTTATAACAGCTAGTTTGGATTTCTATTTTTTTTTTTTTAGATATAAAAAAGAACTTAGAGATCATCTAAATCAAACACATCATTTGATGAGATGAAGAACAAAGGACCATGAAGGAAGAGCCACTTGCCTGGCGACATCCAGGTGAATGCCAATGGCAAAAGCACCACCAAGACACCTATCATCACTGGACCCTGATCCAGCACCCCTTCTGTCAATTGCCTGACACTTGCCACAAGCAAGTCTCTCAGAACACAGTAGACAATTTAGGACTCAACAGAAGTGGCCTGTCTTGCTTTGGACTGAAACTTACCCTTTGCCATCTTTGTCCATCTGGGTATTCACATAGATGAGATTTTCAAGACTTTTGGCTCTATAAATATAGAAAAATTCCAATAAAATCCTACATACTGTAATGAAATTGTGTGGTATCTTGAAAGGTCAGATACAATAAACATTCTCCATGAATTGCCCATTTACTCTCATTGAATGAAAGAGCAGAAATCCTTCTGGGCAATCATGTCTGAACTAAATGTTCAATGTGGAGAGTGCTAGCCCATCTGCTAATTAATTCCCAAGCCAGAAGATGCCGTTCCCTTTCAGATAGTGCCTGAAGGAATAAGACAAGCAATCCAGGAGACAGGATTTGCAGATTAGAGACAGATGCACTTACCTTTTCTCTGTTTGTTCTGCCTTCCTACTTCTTCTGAAGAGACCATCAAGACCTTGATTTCTTTAAATATATCCATTAAAAATCTCATTAGCAATAACAGACACTCAACTCTATATAAACAGATCAGTTTATATCTAAAACAGGAAATAGAAGCTGGTTGAGAAAGATGAGCCTCAATTCTGGAAACTACTTGATTCCAAGCAAAGGCTCAAAATTTAAATTGCAGATATTACAGAAATAAAGTAAAAGACATAAACTGGGAATCTGCGAGGCACAGCAGGTTCATGAATGTGTTGTGTTTGATGTGTGTTTTCATTTTGAATGTGGGTCAGTATATACAGAGATGGCAGGACATGTGGCCACGGTCCTGGATTTTCGGACCCTCCTGCAGCAGAGACCCAAATTCCTACATGGGAACCCTCAGCTGCAGCTGAGAAGGCAGCCAGGTACCTTTGACTGGATAGTTATTCTTCTTGCCTTGGTTCCACCATGAGCTATGTCACCTATGATCAGTCACCTCCACTGTCTAATCTGACTCCTGTGACTCCTGACTTAAAACCTCCTCTCTTTGTAAGTGAGATAACTGAAAAGCAGCAAATGTCAATGCTTTGTCAATATTCCTATAGATCATCAGTATCAGAACAAGATATGAAAACCATATGTCATGATTCTCAACTCAATTAGTTCACCTGACGTTTTCTTTATTTTCTCATTCTTTTTATTGGGAGGGGTTCCCGCCAGTTTATTCAGTTAGCACACTTAGCACATGTACTAAAATTGGTTAGCATACTTCTTAACAGAGATAACTAAAATTATACATACCCCTTCTGCCACCATTATTTGTTTTTCTTTAAATGGTTCAAAATAAAGAGATAATGTTAACTAAGATATTAGTGAGTTTTGAAATAGCCAAACTAAATTAGTAATCAAACCAAACTGTATTATGAATGCACTAATATTTTGGGAAGAGAAATACGGTCATTCATATAATTGCTTTAGTTAAAAAATGGAGTATAAAAATCAAAGACCCTCTAACATTGATATCTTCATATTTTAATAGCCATCCACAATAATGAAGAAATGATTCTTTCTGTAAGTTTTTTATTCAAGATTTGTAAGATATTTTTGACTAACCTGGTATGTGGTTCTCACGCTCAAAGACTGAAGATAGAAGTCACAATGTACAATTCAGTAATAAAACAAAAAAAAATCTTAAAATTTTACCTGTTCAAGCTTTTGTTCATTTTGATGACATTATCCATCTCTTTACTTTGGGAAGAGAAAAAAAAATCTCACATTACTAAAAGCCTACCCAGTGTCAAAGGGCAGATAAACCTCAGAATAATTCTGAGTTTTCTGAATGCAACAGAGGTTCCACTAAGGCACTGTTTGTCCTTCAAGACTGTTCTTCCATGCCAGGCTCCCTTCAAAGAAGCATCCCTTACTGTTCCAAATGAACTTTGTTGGAACTCTTGCAGGACTTTAGGGTTTTTTGCATATCCTTTATGGACTTCCATTCACTACACTTCATAGTATAACAGTTGCTCACTTGTCTCATGTTCATGCTCCTGCCTCAATTTTGAAATGTATTTTACACCACATCCTCTTTAATCTTTAATATAAAGTCTTTAAAGAGACAGTAGCATTTTAATTAAGTCAATGAATATAGACCTATTGACTAACAATAGCTTGTATTTTTGTACAACGTACTTGCACATAAAGTGGCTACTGGGATGTGCTTGCTCATCTCCAAGTCTGGATTCTTGAATTCTACTGCCACCTCATTCCAGATCAGCTAAGTGTGCTAAGCTATATTTGAGAATTGTAGAGCTCTTGCTGGTTGCTTTTTCTGGAGCAACCTATTTAAGCTAAACTTCTGGATTCAGAGACTTCCCTTAGACACATGGGCTCAGCTCTCTCCCAGGCAGGTAGCCCGGGGAGGCAGGCGTTCCCTGAGATTGCTCCTGGTTGCTCCTGTTCACTCCTCCTCAGTGTGTCTTCCCCGCAACTGTTCTCTCCCTCTTCTACCCACCCCCACACCACTCCTCTTGCTTCCTCACTTAGTCTTTTCATTCACAAATCTTCGTTCTCTCTTTTTGCTGCTCTAGAATTACACATTTGCCAATATTTCTCAAGGCTCCTCTTTTCTCCTGAGTCATCTTTAGTTTTGACCAGGAGGCTGTGAGACCTAGACGCTCAGTGGTGACATATTGAGGCTCCTGAGTCAGGGACACCTTCATTCCAACCTGGGATTCACCGTTTACTCATTAGTGACCCTAAGTGAATTGCTCTCAATTTTCCACCTGTAAAATGGGAATACTAATCATACTCATCTCAGAAGAGAATTGATAAGCTAATGAGCATATGGTGCACAGCATGGTTCCTGTCAAATCACAAATTCTCCATTAATTGTGGCATTTATATTAACAGAACCTTGTAAATATTGAATGCTTAATTTAATAAATACTTGCTATATTAATTTTAACTGAACTTAGAGGTACTAAAATATTATATTAGCAACATAAGGTGACTGAGTCACTTATATGTAATGTAACATTATTGACAGAATAGCTGTCCTGGGCACTCTTCTGAGAGATCGTTGAAATATGTAAACAGCCATCACACAGATGGATTCTTTTAAATAATCTTACATACTCAATTATAGTATTGAGAATAAATAGACTGAGTATAAATAGTGAAATATAAATTTGTTACTCTTGACCAGAAAAAAAAAAAAAGAAAAGAAAAAGGTGATTAATGCTCAACATTTGTGTGGGATAAACTCCACCCAGCCCCCTGATCTGGTGATCTATTGTAGTCTCTTGCTTGAAGTTCTACCTGCCAACTCTGAGGCTGCAAATTGTTTGGGCCCAGACAGAAAGAAAGACCTAAGAGTCCTGTAAAATTTAGCCCCAGACCTTTCTGACTGGCATGAGTCACAATAATGAGGTTCCCAGGATCTGGGATTGTTCATGTTTATCACCAGAAAATTAGCATAAACCATGAGAACACACTCTGTGGTAAACTAAATAAAATGAGGCTGTATGCTAAATAAAGAACTTGGGCTTTCAAAGTGACTGTAAATTGATAAGAAGCTAAGATATTAAGTTCCACCATTGCATTTGCAACACATTAAATGCTCCTGATCAGATTATCAGTAACATTCTATTCCACAAAGAGCAATTTGGATAAATAAAGCCATTTCTATTCCCGATGGACAGTCCATAGTACATTATCCCGGGTCTACATCAAAGCAGCAACTTCCCTCTGAGATGAATGTATGTGGCTGTGAAATTTATGCCTTGTTGCTAGGGAGTAGGGACAGAAAGAAGTCAAGCCAACTGTTGTTGTCATTGTTTTTGTTTGTGCCAATCATTTCCCTTAAGCATCACTCATCTCTCCCTCATGCCTTCTTATCACCCACCAAAAAGTTGTTCAGTCCCTGTTGAAAACAAAGTATTACCTCAAACACAAGTAAACTAAGTGATCTAGGAACTTAGAGCAGAGAGAAATGGAAATGAACCATTAAGAATACTTTCTCTTCTCCTGCATGCTGAGCTCCTACTGGCTTATGGGTTTGCACAGAAAAATCAAGGGTCCTTTGTTTCTGCTTTGCCATTCTTTTAACTGAGACAACACTCTCTAGTAACAATCTTATCATTACCAAATTGCATTAAACACAGATAAATCTGGTTTTGGATTTAAACCATGGAGTGTTTATCCTCAAGGTTTTCTCACTACTCATCATGGTTTTACCATAACCTGCAATATAAATGCCTCCTTTAGCTAAGGCAGCATGTCAGACAACATAAATGACATCTGGTGAATAAGAAAAAATATCTTCCCTGAAAATTATAAAGATAGGGAAGATGACACATTTACACAAATAGCATGAAACAAAAGCAGACACAATTAAGCATTGTAAAATATAAATAGTGGGATTTGAGTCATTTAGACAGGCAAAATTCACATCTCACTGGACTGCTTAGGGAAGACTTCATAAAGGAGGTGATATTTGATCGGGTTTTGAGAAGTATAGGCCCTGGATGGACTGACATATCAGCCTCAAGGCTGGAAAAGGTTGCCATGTGGATGGAACAGCATAAATAGAGGTAGAGAAATCACAGGAAAAAAGTAGATCAATCAGATTTTTAGTGTAAGATAAATAATGCATGTAGTAGAAATAACTGGAATATTAGGCTGGAGCCAGGTTAGCAAAGGGCTTGAATGAAATTATGTGTAATGGGCAATGGGGAACCAGGTAGTGATTTTGGAACAGTAATCTACAGGAAAAAAAAAACCATTGTGGTAATTTTGGACAGAAATGGCATAGAGGAAGGAAAGGCATAGGGAGTGTAAGAAAATCTAAATAGCTCCTATAGTCACCTAAGTAGAAATCAATGAGCGTTTGAACTGGAGTGAGGTGATTTGTGCATGAAAGGCATCTTAGACATGTAGTTTACATGTGCTACATAGTGGGGGAAAGGGATGAAAGAGTCAAGAATGATCCCAGAATGGTGAGCCTGCAGGAAGCAAAGAATAGAAGTCTGGAAGTAGCAACTTTCGGGGGAAGTTGAATGATACCTAGTACATCCTGAGTGGGGTTTTGGAGAGACAGCTAAGGAGAGGCCTGGGCCAGCAGCAAAAATGCAGGATTGAAACCTGGAATAATATTAGACAGCTGAGATCCCCATGATGAGAAAAATCACCAGAAGGAAAAGGAAAGATGTCCATAAATGCCAGTGCCATCTATTATTCAAAGGTACTTATGCAGAGATAATGAGACAACTTTCTTCTTCTAAATAGCATTACAGATTTTTTCATATTTGAGACTCTTAATGGTATCAGGTAGGCATTTTCAAAGCACACAGAGAAGGAAAAATCAAGCTGCAAGCTCTGAGATCTCACCCCTTGTCAGTTTCCTGAAGTGACATTGTCACCTTGATGTCATCAAGATCCTGAGTCCTTCAAACAACAGAAAAGGGAGACTGGTCAATGGACAGTAGAGCTAGTTTTGAAACACCTATAATTTCTCACTTGTTTCTAGTGAAGAAAGCCCATGTCCTCGTCATGAATTACTGAGTTTAACAGAATAACAAAACGATTCTATCATATTGGCTCAGGGCACATACAGACACATGCATCTCCTACTGACACAAGCACATGTAGACACACACACACACACACACACACACACACACACACACTGTACTGTGCTAGCTCCACTTGGGTGCTAGCTCTGCCATCTAGTGCTCACTGAAATAACTACATTTTCTCCTAAGGACTACTATTAATGGCTCCCACATTCCAAACTTAAAACCTAGAAAAGAAAATCCCCTAATTGCACAAGTAAACATAAAAGTAAGTTCAGTAGTTTCTCTCCAAAACTGAAGGACAATTAGCCCACAAGGGCAGATGATTAGTCCCTCTAATGGTGTAAAAATATCTTTTTCTATGGGCTAGGTGGAAACATCTGAGATATAAAGGGTGTGGACCCATGGTAATAATTCAGGGAATCCACAGAGGTTTTTAATTAAGACCCCTGTTTTTAACAAATGTTTCACTGAAAGTTAATAGGGTTCCCTGAAGAAAGGATTTTGTCATCAAGTTTGGTGCTTCAGAACATGAGCACGCCTAAGATTGTGAAGTCTTATTGCAAAAGACATTATTTAACTGTTTCCTAAATGTTCCATTAAACCATTGATTTACAGAAAAGTCTGTATTTCACAGAACACACATTGGCATCATGTGGCACATGGAGCAGTTTGCAAAACGTTGTGCTGCACTTTAAAATCTTAAGTATAAAAAAATAATTCCTCCCAAAGGTAGGGTGTGTCCATGTGGTGTGTGTTTCCAACCTGGGTCCTTCTGAGAATCTAAGTGGATAATATCAAAATAAGTGTGTAAATTTAGAACTTCAAAGCATTTCTCAGTTTAAAAACTTGCCCACAAAAGATTGCACCAAGAATCAATAATTGAGATCATATCAAAATTAAAAATCTGCACAGCAAAGGTAACAGCCTACAAAATGGGAAAAAAAAATTTTGCCTCATATCTAGACAGAGGACTCATATCTAGACTATATAATTAACCCAAAAATTAGATTCCCCCAAAATAAAACACCCAGTCAAAAAATGGATAATGGAAATGAATAGACACTTTTCAGAAAAAGCAAAAATGGCCAGTAAATACATTTAAAAATCTTCAACATCAGTGGCCATTAAATTAAAACAACACTGAGATTTCATCTTACTCTGAAAACAATGGCTATTATCAAGAAATCAAACAGTAACAAATTCCGGAGGCTGTAAGCAAAAAGGAACCCTTCTACATTGTTGGTGGGCATGTAAACTAGTGCGACCACTATGGAAATCAGTATGGATATTCCTTTAAAAAATGAAAACTAGAAATTCATTTAGCCCAGCTCTTCCCCTTCCAGTTATCTTCCCCAAAATAATTAAAGACATCATGTTACAGTGATACCTGGATACCCATATTTATAGTAGCACAATTCATAATAGTTAAATCTTGGAAGCAGACTATATGTCCATCAACAGATGAATGATAAAGATGTGGTACTTATATGCAATAGAATGCATACTACTTTGCCAGAAAGAAGGATCAACTTGACTCACTTGTTGTAAAAATAAACTAAGTAGGACACATAAGACAAGAGGTATAAATCAGAACCATAATTGAGAGAACAGTGTCACTTGGCAAATGTCACTTGACCCAGAGAAATCAACACAATTTGTGAGCCTGTCCCTGATGCTACTGGGGGAGCTGGACGTGATTTTCTATAGCCAAAGCTAGGCAAAGCTGTTGGCCACAAGTTCAACTCAGTGACTGAATTTCCACTTATTCACTTGTACACCCATACCAATTATGCCACAGAGCTCAGGGAAAGTGTTGGACATAAAGAGGTGAACATGCTTTCCTTCCTCCGAGGGGTTTAATCTTATTCTGTCACCATTTTCAGACTATTTGGATTGTTTTCTTAGTGCAAACTTAGGGTAAAAATATAAGAAAAAGAATTCCATGAGTACCTATAAAAATGTTTATTACCTGCTATATTGAAGTCATCTGGAAAACTGATTTTTTCTATTTTATTATTTTGCACTTTCAAACTGTTCTAATAAAGCATACTTTACCATTGATACAATTATATACCTACAATATAAATCACTATATATATATATACCATTGTACCTTGTATTTCTTTCAGTAGATCTGCTGGTTTCTGTAGATACACCAAGTTTAGGTGGAGCTATCAGCCTGTAATTTTAAAGATAATGTCTATTAGGTAAGAAAACACTTCTCTGTTAAATTCAAATTTATAAGAAGATGCTCATGTTCAGAAAGACTGACATGTGTTGGAAACACAACTACTCAACATACAACTTTTCCTTAGTTTGTGGGGGTTGTCTAGGGCTTAATTGTGTTGTATTTGAAAATCTAAAGAATTCAATATACTAATTTTACAACCTTATGTATTTCTAAACTACAGGCTATACCTATAAGTATCTTTTCTAAATATATTTATGTTTATTTGTTTGCTCTCCATTCAGCAGAGCATTTTCATACTTGTATCTGTTAGATAATGAGATATTTGAAAACATCAACAATCTTTTTGTTACTTGGCATCAAAGGGATGATGCTTTTCTTAAGGATTTATTCCATTTGAGTACCATCAAAAATATTTCTTACATAAAACAGGAAATAAGTCTATATTTCAAATACACCAGCCACAAGGAAAATAGTCATTATGAGCTGATGCTAGGTTTGGTGCAGTGTATAATATGAGGCTTTCCTATGCACTTCTTAGTATCTGGGTGACCTACTTATACATTCCTGCTTCTTCTCAAGCTAGTTTTTATTCTCCTGAGGACATGTGTTAATTACATAGGAAACACTTCTCTTTCATATTCTTTCATTAAAATCATCTTGCTGTGATTAAAGCAATCAGGGTTTAAAAAACACCAAGCTATCCTCCTGAAAAAAAATCAGTGCTAAGTTTGGACTAGGTCAATTCCTGTGAAATTTAGCTTCTTTTGAGTAAAAACAAGCTGACCATGTTAGTGTCACTGATTTTAGATTAGAACTTGGGTGGTACAAGAATATGTTTTAGCTCCTTAAAAACACCTGTTCAAATTAAGATTTAATTGTTCAATGCTATAAGAGTAAAAGGAAAAATCAGATAAAATAAAAATATTGAGAAGTTATTTTTATGATATAATTATAACCATTGTACAAATAAAAAACCATAAATCTAGTCTGTATTATTATGGTTCAGTGAAGAAATGTTCTCTTGACTTATTTGAAATAACAATGCTCTTATCCTAAGAATAAACTTCCAAAGATCCTGTGAAGTGACACTGAATAGAAGTTTAGTTTTATCCCAACAGGATGAATGCCTGCTGCTACATGGTCCTGCTTCACAGTCAGCACTTTCTAGCTGGCTACCCTCTTACTAAAGAACAGTTCCGTAATTGTGACTTATTGAAGAATAGTTCTACAATTGTGTCTTACTTTGTCAAAAAAATCACCACCAAGAAGCACAAGTACAAAAGAATCAAAGGCAGGCAATCAAGCAGATATAATGTATTCAGTCTTTACTGAGATACCATTTTTCAATCTCACAGTAATAATGGAAATGTGGAAGTTACATCTTTCAAAATGGTCCAAGATTATTAAACAGTTTAACAGGAACCATGGGAAGATTTTCAGGTCTTTGAATTGGTATCTAAGTATTAATGATAAAGTGGCAGAGATTTAAAGTGGAAAAGCAAGTCTGTTTTTCCTGATTCTGAGACAAGTTAATTAGAAAATGGCTCAAAATTTGCATAGTTTGAAATAAATTGAAAATTCCTTAGCTAAAAATATTAAAGAACAACCAAAATTTTTCTGACATAATTGAGGATCTGAGAAGTAACAGAGGTTTTAAGAATATCTGTCACCATAAATGTAGCTCTTAATGATAAATTTAACCAGGAGCAAACACAAATCATATATATATATATATATATATATATATATATATACTCTTTATATGTTTTTAATATTTAATATGTTTCATATTTACTATGATTTCTATTTATACTTGTATTTATATTGTAGACTTATAAATCTATAATATAATTGCATTATATAATTTATATTAAACATAAGATTCATATTATAATACTTATATAATATATTTATATTAAATATAACATTCATATTATAATATTTATATAGTATTATAATATTTATATTACTGAAGTTTATATTTATATTGCAGATGTATTAGCTATATATATATACCCAATACATATATATTTATATGCATACATTTGAAGCTAATATGTAAGAAACCTGAGCACGAACGCTTCTTGAACATGGATATTATTTCATTTGTACATTAAAGTTGTATTTCTATAAAATAATAGGCATCAGTATTCAAAAGCAAACATAAATACACAGATGTACTACAGATAAAATAGGAAAAACTCTATTAATGCTTCATTAGTAAATGTGCACCCAAAATATAACCATGTTTTGCACAGAGCAAGTAACAATTTCTTTTCACCCATTCCCCTTGAACTTAAGATTGCAAGAAAGCCTGCAACATCAGGTTTTACCTGGGCTTCTGTCTCAGCTGCGTAGGAGAAGAAATAGGAGAACTGGGCTTTGGCGGTATTGGAGGGTGAACAGCTGGATTCCTTTAAAACAGAAAATAAAGAGTTCATTTCACCATGGAAACATAGTGGATTTTAACATCTATTAACTAGATGCATCTATTGCCTACATGGAAGTATCTCTTCTATCTTATAATTCCCTTGTGTAAGGGACCTGAAGTATCAGAATCCATTGCACATGAACTTCAAAGATGTCTAATGTATAAACTACAGCTATTTTAAAAGTGCTTTTAATCAGAGTTTTGGAAATTCTATCCTCTTTAACTATAGTTCAAACTATGGTATATTCTTTAAATAGCATAATGTTTTGCTGTATATTTAGCTCAAGTCATGGCATTTTGATTCAGCAGCACGTGAGCTTAGTGATTGAATGGTATTTGGTCATTAACATGTAACCTTCTTTAGAAATTATGTCAGCTATCACACGGCTTTGAAAACAGCAAAGAGAGGTCTTCAATTTCACAGACCTCAAGGTAAACTTGAGTTGAAGCTTTTAACTAAATCTGATTTAAATACCGTCAGCCAGGTCAGTTTGATGCTAGCAAGGTATGAAATACAGTCAGCCTAAACCTTCCAATGAAGCACCAACATAGTCTCTAAATTAGCATGATTTAGTGATTGAGGAACTGGAGATGAGAAATTTTGTGTCCATTTGGGATGGTATCAGCACCTTACCAAGGCATGTTACCAGCAACCCCCACCCTGCCTCCTACAACCACCGCCACTACAAAGGTTCTCTCTTGTTAAGACAAATTCTGCATCTAGCAAAGTTACCTAGGTGACAAGGACTCCACAGTTCCTTGGGACCTTTGTAGTGTGCTAGGTAGGTGTCTACTCTAGAGTCAGGCTGCCTCAATTACCAACTACGTAACAAAGGGTTAACCTGATTTTGCTTCTTCATCTGTAATAATCTTTCTCATAGGATTGTTGGGGTATTGTCAGGACTGAATAAAACCATGACTTTATTCAACAAATATTTTTTGGTAGCTTTCTATAAGCAACGCACTCTATGAGGCAGATAACATTTCCTGTTCTCAAAAGGCTTTCAGTGTACAAATAAGTGTGTGCTACAAGGAGAAAAGTGTTACGCAGGAAAACAAAACAGAGTAAGGAGACTGAATGATGGAGGATGTACGTTATTTTATTTAGCGTGACTTGGGAAGGCCTCTCCATCAGGTGAAATTTGAGTTGAAACCTGCAAGGACTACTAGTGATTCCTCAGGATACTAGAGGTAGAGGATATAACTATGGGGCCACGGGTATCATGATCCTAGGGATGGTATTTGACATTTGAGATTGGATGAAACTCCCAAGGTGGTCAACATAAGTAGAGATGAAAAGAGGGCCAACGGCTGGGTTCCCAGATCCTGCAGTATTCCAAGATCAAGAATATGAGAAAGAAACAGCAAAGGAGCCTAAGGAGGAGTGGCCAAGGAGCAAAGAAGAGAAAAACAAGGGCTTGGTATACTGGAAGCCAATTGAGAAAAATGTTTTGAGGAAGTAACTAGCCTCCTACTGAGAGAATAAATTAAACAAGGAATAGGAAGTTAGCATGATTTTGACCACATAATGGTCATTGGTAATGCTGATGAGTCCAGCTGGCCTGGAACATTGTGGAAAAAAACATTAGAGGAGTGAGTTTGGGAGAAAATGGGAAACAAGAAAGTAGAGGCCTGAAGGTGTTTTGCAGTGAAGAGAGATGAGAGACTTGGTGGTAAGGAAGATCAATACCACAAGTAAAACTGTTGACTGGGATGATTCAGTGAATCACAAGGCAGGAGAGTGGTGGGAATTGCTAGATCGATGTCCCTGAGAAGTGGGGAAACCCAAAGCACGAGTCAGGTATTTGATCTTTGAGACGCAGAGAGGTCATGCACTGTAACAAAAATGCCAGGTAAAAAATAGGTACAGCTTAGGTATGTCAAATGAGAAAGAGCAAAATGAAAGCCAGAAAACAGGAAACAAGGAGCTAGATCTTGGAAGGGGGCCAAGAGTGGGAGGGAGGAAGGAGGAGAGGGGAAGGGGCTGAGAAAAGTCTTAAGATGTATTAGGTACATATACTAACTCCCCACAGTGCATGTGATCATGATGCCCTGCAAACATGTACTAATAAAAATAAAAAATAGAAAAGGAAAGCGGGCCTGAGAGATGTACTACAATGATAGTAATGTCACTATTAGATGGGATTACTATATGCCAGGATATTTTCTAAGCATTTTACATGTATTAACTCATTGAATCCCTATTGCCTTCCTGGAGGTAATTACTATTTTTCTTCCCATTTTTCAGAAGAAAAGATTGAGGTTCAGAAAATGAAGTTATTCCAGTGATACAGCTTGTGAGGGGCAGAGTGGAGACCTGAACCAGGATGTGCCTCCATCATCCACCCCACGTTCTACTGCCTATCAAGGATCCTTGAGCCTCGCCCATGGCGCAGCTGAGGTTAGCACTCCTGGAATTCAAATAGGGCTGTTGGCATTGTTTTCTCTTCCCAGATTCAGTGGCTTTGCAAAGAATGCACAGGGGTCATATTGAGCTAAGTTTACAGTTTAGCCAAGTGAATGTGCTGTGGGATGCCAGCAGAGAGTGGAAGAGTGTGCCAGGAAGGTGCTGTGGGATGCAAGATGGACAGGGAAGGACAAGAGGATGTGAGGAGTGAGCGACTGTGAAAGATAGTAGAATCCAGGGCCTGGTGTCTATGGAGGGATGATTGGACCTAGAGGACTAGAGAGAGACCTGGAGAAGACAAAGTGGGACAGAAAGAGAGAGAACGCTTTGGGAATGACTTTGTGGAGTGTGTGGTTATGCACAAGGGTGAGGTTAATGGGTGACTGAGTCAGGGTGAAGGATATGAATGCTGCAAAGGAGTCGGGAATGTGAGAGGCCAGGGTGGGGAAGGGCCTTTAGGTAGACCCTGAAATTACCAAGAATCAGGATGGAGGTGGGGGTATTGTGAAAGACAGATGGAGCACCAAAGTCTTCACAGAACTAAGGTGAGTGACTCAGAGATCTTCAGACTTCAGAAGGCGTTAAAGTGAACAGGAAGTGGCAACAAAGACCAAAGGAGACACATGTCTTTCCTCAGGCTTTGTGAGACTGGGGAAAGAGTCCCTGAAAGTGGGGCTGCCAGCAGCATGTCTGGGAGAATCCACATAAAGGTCACTGAGAAGTGGACTGAGGAGCTTAGGGCGTTGAGGAGGATGGATGTGCCGAAGAAGGCACGGACTTGAGAGTCAGAATAACAGAAGGTTAGGTCAGATTTGGGGCATACAGAGTCTGTAGGAATAGTCCACATAATAACGCCTGACTACAGTCCTACAGCAACCTACAGGCACAGCCATGGAGGACCTCACGGAATTGGTCCTGAAGACTAGGGTAGAACAAGGCAGTGAGGTACTGGGTAGTGGGCAGAGAAGTAGCGGAGTGCAGAGCACAGAGGCCTCCTGAATCTTGCTTTGATGGTGACTTTGAAGCCAGATGAAGGACAGAATATGCTAGAATAATTTACTTGGAAACAGTCTCCCCATACTGGCTTAGTGTCAGGTTCTACAGTTAAAAATAAAAGCCCACGTGTTGAGTATATGGATCAAATAATAGTCTTTGGTGTGTTTGTGCAGATTAGCTCATATGCAGTTTTGCTTTCAGGAGTACAGGAAAAGTGGAAGGAGGTGGTAAGTCCTGGGTAATCATGGAGTTGCATGGGGCTCTGAAGTCAGAGGACAGGCAGGAGTAGGGTGACAAGATGAAAAGTGGGATTACAGAAAGTAGAAACGGGCTAGTGCCAAGCTCAGTTGATGCCAGAGTCATGTTGATGACATGTTAAATTTATTCCATGATAGAACATCCCAGGCCTCAAAGAGGAGGGTGAACACTGACTGGGTAGGCATAAAAGGTTGGATAAAGAAAAAGAGATCAGAGGTGGCTTAAGGGGTGCTCAGGAAAGAAAGATGAGTGTAAGGTTGTGAAGGCCAAGGAAAAGCAGAGTTGGCCCGGGTGAGGCATTTTCACCCTGGCAGGCAGGGGCGGGCAGTGACACACCGATTTCAGCTCGCCCCCAGGAGCTGCACTGGGATCTCTGCAATGACAACCGCAATGACAGAGCCCAAGCTGGGGGGTGAGGGAGAGGGGATGAGAGAAGTCATTCAAGCTGTGCCAGGAGCACAGTGCCATCCAAGCTGGGGGGTTAAAATGGAAGAGCCAGGCAGGAAGCTGTGGCCTGGAGTGTTTTGGAGAGAAGAAACAAGGGACACTTATTCAGATGATCCTGACTGAATTCTGCTTTGGGGCACAATGTTGCAGCTTGGAAGAGCTGACCTAGCTCTCTCCTCTGCCCTTCCCTACATCTCAGGAGGCTCGGCAAGATCTGTGCCAGCGCAGCATTGTCTGTGATTGTTAAGAATAGTTTTGAGAAATAAAAGGGCAGCGTTCAAAAGAAACGTGAAAAATACACAGATTGCAGCCAAAGGCCAGAGTTAGAAGAAATAACCCCATAAAAGGCTGTTTAGATTATTTCATTTTCACAAACTGCTACAAAGATCACTTCGTTTCATCATGGCGTTTTTGTTTCTGTTTCTGTTTTTGTTTTTGTTTTGATAGTATGCTTGGCTCTGTGACTTACGTTCCAGCCAGAAATCAGGAGCTTTTCTGTTATTATAGCACAAGTCTAGGTTCCACCAGGCATAACTGACCTTCATCTTTAATTCTGAGTTTTGTTTTCACTTTTTACTGGACTCAGCTTTCAGATTCCACAAGTGGCTTTTATTCCAACAATGGCAAGACAGATAGAATTTATATTGGTTGAGTCTCTTGTTAGCTTTCCCAGGTACTCACATACATTGCTTTATTCCGTCTACCCATATAACCTATGGGGTGTGTACTATTTTTTATTACTTTCATTAAGGTGCAGAAAGTTGGGTAATTTTCCCTTGATCCCACTTTCTGTAGATGGCTCTGCCATGGTGTCAACCCAGTCTTTCTGACGTCAAATTCTATGCTTTTTCTCTACATCATACTGTATCCAACCAATACTCTTCTAGGTATTTTAAATAAAAATCTATTTTGCTCTGAAACTATTCCTTGCCTAAAATATCCAACAAACTCAACAAGCTTTTATTCCGTAACAGTCCCAATTATAATGTCAGGGCAGTGTCCGAGCAAAACTGGACATTCATGGGGTGGAAAAGGTGTGGTGCGTGCTTTCAAAGAGTTTATACAATACCAGGCCACATTCAAAAGAATGGTCACTCTATGATGTCTCACTGTACAACAGTCAGAGACCATTTCAATAAACACAGTAGATGGTGCACGCCTGTAATCCCAGAACTCAGGAGGCTGAGGCAGGAGGATTGTTGCAAGTTCAAGACTAGCCTGGGCTACAAAGTGAGCTCAAGGCCAGCCTGAACTTCATAGCAAGACCCTGTCTCAAAAAGACAAAAAAATAAAATAAAATAAACAGTAACGGGGCATATGCTAGACTCAAATTCCAGAGCTATAGATCCAGACTCAGCTTTGCCACCAATATTCTGTTTGACCCCAGAAAGGGCACTGATTCTCTCTGAACCTCTGTTTCTTTATCTATAAAAGAAAGACATTTGTCCAGATCTTTGAATGAAAACCACCATCTGCCCAGGAGATGGTTGAGTTATTCCAGAGACACGGCAATTCCACAAGGCCTTGAGCATTTCCTGTCGATTAAATATCTGTGACATTCACATCCTGTACTTAGAAAGTGTACCTAAATTAAGGTTGGATCTAGAAGAACATAAAATGGTTCTATGGTTCTGACATGGTTTGTCCCCTGAAAGTTCATGTGTTGGGGGCTTTGAGAGGCAGGGCCTGATGGGAAGTGGTGAGGCTGCCTGGCTGGGAAGGGACTGACTATGTGGCTCTTGAGGATCCCAGTTGGTTCCAGTGAGAGTGGGTTGTTACAAGAGAGTGGGCCTGGATCCTTCCCAGCTTTGCTGTCTTGCCCTCTCGCATGCACTCTCGCCGTGAAGACACTCACCAGGGGCTGAGCAAATGAGGTTACTTGGTCTTGAAATTCCAGTCTCCAAAACTGTGAGCTAAATAAACCTCTTTTCTTTTTAAGTACTTAGCTTTGGGCATTTTATTATAGTAACAGAAACACCCTCATACAGAATACACACAAAGAGATACAAATTTTTAAATCTTAAGTTACAGCAGCTTTTGGACCCTAGATTTTTCTCAAATACATATAGTAGAAGCAGCCCTAATATTTTCATTAAAACTGAAAAACCTTTAGCATTAAAAAGGAATCTATTCAAAATAGATGATAGACATATTAAAAAGCAACATTACAAAACATTTATA